>JAKSZP010010934.1:0-80472 GCA_022478985.1 Massospora cicadina | reverse complement strand
GTTGTGTGGCCAGTATGGAACGCTGTTTCACCGCCTGGAGAAGTGCCCCACCTCTAAAGTAATATGGCGCGAAGTCCAACGTCTGCTAGGCCAGAATCAAACACATCCCTTCAGTCTGTCAAGAGATATGTTTGCTTCATCAATGGCCTCCCCCTCCCACCCTCCTTCGTGCTCTGGTGGTTGCAATCGCCATGTGGACTATCCACACGATTGTCTTGGATGCCATCGCCGGATCCATCCCCACCCTCCCTGAAGCAGTCCACAGATTCCGGTCTCATTTGGTGGATCACTTTCAAGCGTGGATGTTTGGATATCTCCCACCACGTCGCCGGCAGCTGGTCTCCTCCTGGTTCCCAGTCTGGTTCATCAAATCAGACCCCTTCCTCCACACGTGCTCAATAGTGGCTACGCCCCCTACACACGTTCCCTCCCCCTTCCCATAAGTGGCGTTCCCGCTGGCAACAAGAGATAGCATCGCTTCTCTGGGGTGCCTCACCTGGTACTGAGTTTTGTCTCGTCTGAGTCATATTTGGAAGAGTCCATCCCATGGTCGGCCTTCCCCGCAATAAATTTAAAAAAAAATTAGCCAGTTGACTTGAAGTCCAAGGGTGCTGGATACATATTTTGATTGCTTCTCTTGGTCAAGAAGTCTTAATAATCAAGATATCAAGTCTGGTGTGGTAAATTCCAAATAGATACAATTGTCACTTAAAATTGCAAAAAGAAGAAAAAAGTGCAAGGTTTATTTGCATACTACCAACTGTAAATGAGTAAGCAGGGAGGTGTTTTAGGAGAAAATCTAAGCCGCCCAAGCCTAGATCTAATAAATTTAACCAATAGAGAATTTGAGAAAAAGCAAAACTATCCCAGTTGATTCAATTGTACTTATATTATAGCTCAGGTTCAAATCCTGATAAAGGTTTGAGCTTTTTGGTCAGTTCAGGATCAATTCCCATTATCTGACGCATCTGAATCAGCTGTTCAGATGGTAATCCCAACACCGCGCCACCCATGAAGTGGTGAAAAAAGAAGAAACTTGTTTTACTGAGTAAGGCACAAGATGCACCACAAAAAACTGAGTAAGGGAAGTATACAAAGATGGTCTAACAGAATTACACTTGCAAATATTCCTAATAAACTCAAGCTCTTAAACTCCTCCATTATTTAGATGTTATTCTATTTTCTCTTATATTCTTTTCCTTTTTTGGGATAAGTCTCTATTGTTGTTTATTTGCCCTAAGGAACAAAGCATGCACTTGGTTGATGACTTGATCATTTGTTGATCCTTGATAGTATAAGCATCCATCCCAGTTTTATCTATTATTTCAAAAGGCCTAATCCAGATATAATCTAGTCAATGATTCCACCTGAGCCCATGCTAATTATGGATGAGGACCTTGACTCCTTCCTTGAATTTCCCAAGCCCACTATGCCATAACTAGTCAGAAGCCTGGTTCTTGATTTTCTTAGTAAAACTAAAGGTTGATGCTCCATTTGCAGCTTGATTAAGGTATTTGTCAGAACTGTTAGACAGCGTTGTGGGAACCACCCCTATTTCTTCTACACAGGCATAAAGGAGTTTAAGGAGGGTGGGGTGTCATTCATTAAGTAACTGGAATGGGCTCTTCCACATCAATGAGTGGTAGCTATTAATATAGGTTAAAATGGCGGTGTAAAGGAGGGTAATTCAATCAAAGGGTCTATCCGTTACCAACTTCTGAAGTATGTTCACCAGGATCCCATTAAATAATTTGACCATTCCATTGGATTTGGGGTGATACTGGGTTATTAGAACCCCACAGATGACAATCATTTCGTTTAGCTTGGGTAGGATGTGGGAGGTAAAATTAGTTCCGTTGTCAGTAAGGATAAACTTATGTTGGCCGTGATGCTGAATTATACATTCCATTACAAACTAGCCACAGTAACTGCCCTCAAATCCCATATTGTCCATTCTTTGAACCATCTGGACAAGTAATCAATTGTCACCAGAATATACTTAGACTGGTTTGCTCCTTTTGGCAAAGGCCCAATGACATCAATGGATACCGTGTGCCAGGAAAATGAGTTTTCACCAGCTTGTAAGAGGTCTTCTGGCGGGGCAGCTTTTCCACTTGGCACTGGTGGCAGAAGGAAATGGTCTCTAGCACATTAAATTACATGTTATTGGATTTTAGGTGGGGAAAATGATAACTAGTTCCTTTAGTTCCTAATATATTCAACATAATTAATTTATGGGAAGTCTGCATTACATAAATAAAAATAAAACACTAAAACAACTAAAAGGTTGGTTTTTTATATAGTTTATTAGAAGTAAAAGTAGGGTGAAAAAAGAACCCTGTTATGATCTACCAATTAGCACTAAAATCAACTAAGGATTGGACCAAGGTAGGCATAATTTGATATTATCTTCAAGCCTACTTATGAAATTTGGGTTGTTGACCTATCAGCTTTTGAACTTTGATTGCTTTGCAGAAACGGCGGATGGAAGATCAATCATAAGTAAGACAAACTCGTGGGGTAATGATTTGATATTTTAACTAATCACCATGAGAGAAAATAGCTGCACCTTAGGAGACCCCCACCAAGCCTATAAACGGAATGGTCACCACTAAGGTGCTTGAAATGAACTAGAAGTGGGCTGGGGAGGAACCTCTGATGGACTTCCCTGATTTTGCTGCATAGTTGGTGAAATTTGCTTACCTGATCTCGTGCTATTTGGCTAAGTAAAATTATTAAATGTAATGCCCCATTAAAGGTTCCACTGAGAATAGCCCAGAGTCTTTTGGCTGATTTCATCCTTAATTCTACCCTTTTTTCAACTGAAACACTATTTTTATACAATTGGACTTAGAATTGTCCAACATTACACCCTTCAATAGTGTTAGGGGAAGAGTAAAGTTGCAAGAACTAGCCATTGATGTAGTTAGCATTACTCTGGTAGCTAGGTTCTTATAGAGTACTCATTCCCTCGCTTATAAGTGACAACAAAAGGACCTTCCAAGATATACCTGACCCTCTCACTTCTGGGAGTAATATGATTATGGTAGTATAGCCCTGTCAGACATTTGCCTCCCAGGCCTCATAATAAGAATGCTGTGATTCAAACTTGGCTTAATAGAGGGAATGTTGGACATTTATGAGTCTGCAATAATTAGGAAATCGATTTTATTAATAATAAAGAATTAGTCAGCCAAAAGATCCTGGCTGACTCTTGGTGGAATCCTGATAATTGGGGCAACACTTTTACAAAATCTAATTGGGTAAATAGCACTAAGTCAGGAAATCTGATTCCTCTGACCTCACAGTCTATTGTGGGGCGCTCATCAAAGGGTTCGCCCTCAGACTCATCTAATCCCATTCAAGCACCTAAGCAGAGGACCACTTTCTTTTATAGGCGTGGTCAGGGTTCCCCAAGGTACAATATTTTTAGAAAAAGGGGATTGGCTAGGATATATTAAGTTGTTACCTCATGGGTACATCTTGCCATAAAATAATCCCCATTTGTTATTCAACCCAAAGGAAGTGATTTTTCAGAGCTTCAATAGGCTAAAAGATATTTTCTAAATTTGGAAATTCCCAAGCTGTACAATCTTCAAGCCTTGACGTTTTAAATACCTTTATCTATTTATTAGGAGATACTCTCTTTTACTCCTCGTGGCGCCTATTAAAAACTATAAATTTAAACTTTTTAATATTTTCTAATTTCTTATTATTTCCCTATCAGTGGTGAGAGAATCCCCCAGATTTATATTGTTGGATTTAAAGGGGGTGGAAGGCGAGTCGGTAGGGCATACGGCTACCAACCTGAAGGTTGCGGGTTCAATTCCCACCCTTTGCACATTGATCGGGGTGCCAGCCAAAGGAAACTATTGGCAGTTAGTAGGTATAATAACACGAAAACCTTACCCATGATGTAACCAGAAAAATCTGAGTCCCGATCCAGAGGTGAAATAAACTTTCTACAACAGAGTTGACCCTGCTCAGGTTTCATGTCAATACTTTCTTTCTCTATTTTGGTAATGTCCATCCCCCAGTCAGCTTGCCTCGAATAAATAAAATAATAATATATTGTTGGATTTAAGGCAGCAAGCACCAGCAAGCAGATTTCCAAGCCAAAAATCCAACAAGTGGTGCTCACTACAGGGGTAGCCTGTACAACACAAAAACCAGTAAAAAATGGAAATGAACCCTCAGCTAGCCTCCATTGAACTCCAGCTAGCTAGTGCTCTGTCTCGCCTTAAAAGGTTTGAGCAGCACTCCTTACAATGCCCTGTATAAGAAAACCCCCTCTGCGAGACAAGTTCATACCTGATAAGGCAGCATTGCCTCCTTTTTATATATATTTATGAATCTACGATGGAAGGAGCCATTGACCAGCAAAATTTCCGGTTCATTATTCCTTGCTTAATTGAATAGCACAAAAAAGAATGGTCCCCACCATGGTCAATCTCAGTACTTGGGCAGAGGTTAATCAAGCGCTGCTTGATAAATTTGGTTCTAAGCAAAGTTTACAACGACAAAAAACAGGCCTTTATGTGCCTTAGTTTGCAAGAGGGAGAATCAATTACCTCATTTGTTGAGAGCTTCTATAATAAAGCTCAACCTTTGTTGCTTGCACAAATGCTCCCTCTTTAAGATGCAATTGCAGCTGTCTAGGCTGGCTTGGCATCTCACTCCTTGGTGATGCATCTCTTTTCTGTAAAGCGCACGTTTAAAACTGTATGGTATAATAAGGAGGCTTTATTTTTAGTTTCAGATATCTATGAGTGTGGCCCTACACAATGAGCTATGAGCCAAAATTCTATGCCGCCCAATTTAGCATCTACTACGGCTGTTTCCCTCTGGAAACTGAATCCTACGGAGTTGCCACCAACCACTGTTTCCTCTTCCCATAACAATAATCAGATGGTAATGGCGGTGATGAGGCAGTGCTCTCCTTCATCTATAATTGTTTATCATCAGTTGGTGAAAGCCGTCACCCCTTTGTCTTGCTCATCTTCTTCTTCAGAGCAGCTTTCCCAGGTGTCCCAAAACTAGCTCTTAAGTCCAAACCCCTTTCACAGGTTCCACAAGCTACACCGCCTGTTTCACAGAAGCACAAAACACCAAACAACCCATAGCTGTTGAAGTTAAAGCATCAGCCTCCACGGTGCTATCCCCCTCAACTTCTCAATCAGCTAACTCTAGCATGTAGCCTGTTTCCCTGAGGCAGCAAAAACCTTCTAACTCGAAGATTAAAACTCAGGATTTAATAACTTCAACGCCTCCCCCAAAAGTTAATAAAGTGGAGGAGCAACCCCAGGATCTATCATCCCATAAGGGAAGTCCTAAACTTAACTCACCTCATATAGGCTCCCTAACCTGCCTTGGTAATCCCTCTGATGACGAGTCTGAGGGGGTGATGAAGATGTTGGTCATTACGTTTTAGGAGCCCCACGTGAAGTGGATAAACCTGATCAGTTGTTCATAGAGAGAGTGAATTGGTCTAAGTTTCCTCGTCACACTTATCTTCAGTAAGTGATATAGGGTCTTGAGATTATTGACACTACCAGGTGATACTGACCAGCTTATTGCCACATTTCTCCAAAACCCAGTGCATTCATACTCTGAAGACTGTCCAGTAGAATACCCAGAAACTACAAAACTCCTTACCTCCACTCTTCATCTAAAAGAGGTCATCGCTCTTCCCCTTCCTCTGGGTGGTAATTTAACTAAAAGTGGAAGTCGTCATTAATGGCGTGCAGGTTAAAGCTATATTTACACTGGGTCCTCGGTGAACGTTGTTCAACTAAGCTTATAAAGAAAATTTATGCTGGCCCCTGACCTTGACTACACTCAAGAGTTTGGAATGGCGGGCCCAAACAAAACCCGCGCCATTGGAGCTAATTCTTCTCTGCCCATACAGTTTGGGAAGCCTCCCTTATCAGCTCCAGCAGTGGCATTGATCAATAACACTTATGATTTACTCATTGGAACCCAATTTATGCTTGAATATGAAGGTGTTGTTAATTTGAAGCAGAGCTATCTCTCCCTACTTAACTATGAGGTTCCTCTTATTCTGTCTAATGATAAGCTCAATAAAAAAGAATTATGTTTGCACAGTCAAGTATCCTTTCTTCGCTCTATCCCTGCATTACACCACAGCTGGACGGCATACAAAACTGTTGCCTCCCTCAGTGGATGCCCTTGATGGCATTCCTTTCTATGCTTCTGAAGAGGTAGTCATTAAAACTGGGTAACAAAAAGTAGTTGACACAAAGGTTACCATGAAAATCCCACACAACTGCCTAATGCACTTCATTAGTATAGATAGAGTTAGTCCTTTTGAGCCCAGAGTTTTACCAGGCGTGTTAGACCCTGGATATCATCAGCCTATAAATCTTTTGCTGGTAAATATTACCAATAATGATATGTTGGTTAAAAAACATCAGGAGATCGGAAGAGGCCTGCTGCTACCCGTTGAGGACATTAAACAAGTCCACTGTATTGGGTCTAAGGCATATATGGGCTTACTGATGATCACTCCATATGTACACTACCTTCTGTTCAAATCTCCGATGGACTAACCCCAGTTGAGTTGGATAAATTCCACTCCTTACCTGAGGCCTACAGCGACATTTTCTCCAAATCCAACAATGACTATGGGCATATTAATGGGTGGATGCATACTATTAACGTTGGTGATGCTCAGACTATCTGCTCCAAAGCTTACGACAAATCAAAAGTTGAGGAGCTATAGATGTGGACAGAGCTCAAACAGCTGCGGGATGATGGATTGCTGGTGCCGTCACAAAGCCCTTGGTCCTCCCCCTTTTACTAATAAAGAAGAAAAATGGAGTCATCAGGCAGTGATGGACTAACGCAAATTAAATAACCTCACCAAGAAGGAAAGCTACCCTTTCCTCCGCATTGATGGCACCCTGGCCCAACTCTTTGGGTCTAAATTCTTCTCCTCCATGGAATTGGCTAGCGGGTATTGTCAGATGGACCTTTCTCCCTAAGACCAGGAGAAATGTGCTCTTAATTGCAGTGAGGGTCTCTTCCAACCTACCCAGTTACCACAAGGGCTGTGCAACGCATCTGCCACTTTCTAGCAAACAATGGATCATATCATGCAGAATCTAAAAATAAGCTGCATCATTGTCTACCTCGATGATATTACAGTCTTCTCCAAGACTTTCAATGAACACCTCGCACATCTAAAGGATGGGCTTCAACGCTTGCGGCTTCTAATATAAAATTAAAGTCCTCTAAATGTACATTTTTCCAGAGGAAGCTGGATATTTTGTACACGCTATCTCCCAAGATTGGATTCAACCTCTTCAAGATAAAGTTGAAGCTATAGCTAATATGACTGCGCCCAAAATCCTTTATGACATCCAGGTATTCTTGGGTATGATGGGTTATTACCATCAAATTATATTATATTTCGCGCAGCTCAGTGAGCCCCTTGTATGGCTCTTAACTAAAAACACCCCTTTCCATTGGGGTGCTGAACAAAAAGCCGCCTTTGAGACCCTGAAGGCGCTATTACAAAAAAGACCAATACTCCGCCATCCTGACTACAGCAAACCCTTCATGTTATTCATGGATGCCTCTGATTACGCTGTTAGGGCTATCTTGGCTCCATTGGATGAGCATGTACTTGATCACCCTGTGTCATATTTTGGCAAAATGCTTTCTAAAGCTGAGCCTAACTACATCGTCACGGAAAAAGAGTGTTTGGCTGTCCTGCTTGCTGTTAAATAATACCGCCCCTTCATATATGGGACTCCCTTCAAAGTAATCATTGACCACGCCTCTCTGAAGTGGTTGAAAAATATGAAGGACCCCACGGGGGCGGTTGGCTCTCTGGGCTCTGAAGCTTCCGCATTATGGTATGACTATTAAACATTGGGCAGGAATGCGCCACATGAATGTAGATGGGTTAACAAGACTTCCTGTTCTTCACAAAGACAATAGTGAAGCTGAGAGGTTACATGATCTTCTCATGACTCCTGACGCAAGGGCTGATGAAGATGAACCAGTAAAGAAGATGCACGCTCGTCACTCTTGCAACACAAAAGTAGAGAACGGAAAATTATATGAGATAGTAATAGTAAATTTGTTGCCTTACTCCATTAATCTGAGCGTGTCCAAGTCATTTTAGAGTCTCACACTATCATGGGGCATGGCGGAGTACGCAAGACTTACAAGTGGATAAAAGAGCGGTACTATTGGGAGGGCATCATGGAGACATAACAAAGTCTTAACTGCATGCCTGACCTGTAAGAAACAAACCGGCTTCAAGGCCCAATATTATTATCAACCTATGATGCCATACCATCTCTTCCACACCATTAGTTTGGATGTGATAGGTCTTCTAGCTCAAACTACGGGTTGAAACCTCTATATCTTGGTTGTTATTATTAATTTCGCCAAGTGGGTTGAAGCTGTGGCTCTTCCCGCTCAGACTGTTAGATCTATAGCTATCTTCTTACACCAGTAAATCCTCACCCAGCATGGGTGCCCCCAGGTCCTCCTATGTGACAACAGGAAAAATTTTACTTCACAAGTTGTAAAGCTCCTCGCCACTTCCATGCGACAAACAACTTTTCTCAGCTCTATATAACCCATATACCAATGGGACTGTGGTGAGAGAAAATGGAACCTAGGTTATCATTCTAAGAAAATAGCCTCCTCTGATCCACTTCACTGGGTTCTATAGCTACCAGTGCTCTTATGGATTACCAGATTAGTTATCACTGGATCTTAAAAATTTCTTTACTCCATGTTTTGTATGGGTGGGAACCAGGAATATCTGCGCTCTTAGCTAAGGATGTCTTCTCTAGTGATGAGAAAACTGAAAAAGCCATGAGAAGATTAGCTCACCATATCATTCAGCTTTAATCTGAGGTTATGACGAGCCTAGCTAAAAAAGTCACTAAAGAAGGAAAAACTGCCAATGAGCTTCAGGATCCCCTGCCTTCATTTCAAGTGTCTGATATGGCCTTATACTACCATAATCGCATTACTCCAAGAAGTGGCAAGCTTGGATCAATTTTTAGAGGGTCCATTCACTATCACTTACAAGAGATAAAAAGAGTACTCTATCAAATTCTTAGCTAAAAGAATTACCATTAATAAGTACATAGCCATTTCCTACAGCCCTATTCTCCCCCCAACATTCTTAAGGGGGATGATGTCAGACAATTGCTGCCTTGACTTCAGAAAATTTTTGTTTTGTATAATAATAGTCCTAATTTAACAAATATGATCAGCCAATTACACGTCCAATCTCACAATAATATTGCTTTTAACAAAAATAAAGACAATATCAGCCAGAAGACCATGGCCAATTCTTATAAAACCCTGCAAATTGGTGTAACTTTTTTTCAAATTTTAAATGGGCAAATAGCATGAAGTTGGGGAGTCAAATTTCCCTGACCACCTGAGGGGAACCTGGGAAGTTTATTGGAGGTTTCTCCCCAGGTCAAACCTAATTTAAAGCCAACACTTAAGAAGGGACTACCCCTTTTTCTATTTTAATTTATTGTGGGGAAGGCCGACCAGGGGATGGACACTTCTGAATGTATACATGAAAGAAAACGAAACTTAGTAACAGGGAAGGCACCCCAGTGAAGCGATGCTATCTCTTGTTGCCAGCGGGAACGCCACTATGAGGAGGAGGAGGGAACGTGTAAAGGGGCCATAACCACAATTGAACACGTGTGGAGGAAAGGGTCTGAGTTGATGAACTAAACTGGGAACCAGGAGGAGACCAGCTGACAGTGACGCGGTGGGAGGTACCCAAACTTCCACGCTTGAAAGTGGTCCACCAAATGAGACCAGAATCTGTGGACAGCTTCTGGGAGGGTGGGAGTGGAGCCTTCGATGGCATCCAAGACAATCGTGTGGATAGTCCACATGGCGATTGCAACCACCAGAGCACGAAGGGAGGGTGGAAGAGGGGATACCATGAATATAGCAAACATATCTCTTGACAGACTGAAGGGATATGTTTGATCCTGGCCAAGCAGACGTTGAACTTCGCCATATCACTTTAGAGGCAGGGCGCTTCTCCAGGAGGTGGAACAGCGTTCCATAATGGCCACACACGACGCAGGATGAGTGTAAAGCATTAGAGCGCTCAGCTGTATGATACACCCGCCTCAGGCAGCGCCACAGATGGGAACGGATATGAGGCTGCAACAGAGGGTGGTGTGCGTATTTCCAAATAGTCTTCTGGGTCTCAAGGGAGTAAGGGATGTCCATCATGTCCAGGTAGTCCACCCTGGATAGGACATGGGGTCGAGTGGGGATCATGCCATCTTGAATGGGTAGCCCCTGTACCTCCTGTGTGAACCGAGGATAGGGGCGGCCTCTCTGGGCTGTGTGTCCACAAATATGGATTCTCCACTCAGTGCTCCGCATGGAGAGGAGGATTCGTTTGAAGTGGGGTTTAGTACCATGAGGACCTGTGGCCGATGGGTGGGAAGCCAGATGCTCATCAAGGAGTGAGTGTTTTGATGAATTGATAAGGCTCAGGGCGCGAGAGAAGTTGGAGCGGGCTGCTTGGGACCAGTGTTGGGAGGGGAGCGTAGGGGCGGTGACATCCGCAATCCAAGTACTCAGGATCTTGGCAGCATGGGCTTTAAAGTTGAGCAGGCCCATGCCACCATGTCAACGAGGGCCAAACATGACCTCAAGCCGCACTGGCGGTGGGCGGCCTGACTAAAGCCACCTTTATAGAAGGGCATACATAGATTTGAAAAAAACCTGGGGAGAAGGCGATGGCGTGGGCTCCAAACCAGACTTTGGAGAGGAGCATAGAGTTGGCTAAAACAACCCTGCCAGTAAGGGAATTAGGGTGGGCTCTGAGGGAGGCAATGCGCTTCGTCACGTTGTCTAGAATATGACTTTCCATTACTGCTGAGGCATACCTGCATGCCTCCACCCACACGCCCCCCCCCCCCCCCCCCCCCCCCCCCCCCCCCCCCCCCCCCCCCCCCCCCCCCCCCCCCCCCCCCCCCCCCCCCCCCCCCCCCCCCCCCCCCCCCCCCCCCCCCCCCCCCCCCCCCCCCCCCCCCCCCCCCCCCCCCCCCCCCCCCCCCCCCCCCCCCCCCCCCCCCCCCCCCCCCCCCCCCCCCCCCCCCCCCCCCCCCCCCCCCCCCCCCCCCCCCCCCCCCCCCCAGATGGCGGACAGGCCTTATTGTAGGGCGTGGCACGAAGGGGAGCACAAGTGGGGCGGTGTGGGGTGAGCTGGGAGGGCGAGCACGTGTGCTAGCAGATGGGCCGGGCGGGCACTGGTTGCTGGGGCCCTGCAGGTTTGATACCGACCAAGGAGAATGAGATCAGTTTTGAAGGCGTTCAGTGCAGCATTACTTACCTGAGGAATACTCTTGGATGAGAGCTTCTGCGCGCGTGCATCTTGATTATTAGACACCCTGACCACACAATCATCTGCAAACGCCATTATCTTGACTGGGGCTTGACCTGGTGCATGGACCCCAGTGATGCGGGCATTCACATTGCAAAGTAGTGGATCAAGGCTGAAGATATATAAGAAAGGGCTAAGGGGGTCCCCTTGGCGTAGGCCTCTTTGAGGGAGGACTACATCTGTGAGGAAGCCAGGGCCTCGTACTGCCATTGTTGCAGATTCTGTAAGCATCATCGCCCAACTGATGAAGCGAGGGGGTAAGCGGAAGTGGTGGAGGCAGGCCCTGAGGTATTCCCAGTTTGCTCTATCAAAGGCCTTCTTTTGGTCTAAAAATATTAGTGCCCCAGAGGCCGTGGACTGACATGCATTAGCCACAGAGTGCACATTGTCCCAAATCGACCTTCTGGGTATGAAACTGAATTGTTCTGGGTAGATGGTGGCAGAGGCTATAATCCCTAGACAGTTATCCATGATTTTAGTTAGAGAAATGGGGCGCCAGTTGGCTAGGTCTAGCTTATCCCCTTTCTTAAATAACGTATTGGTGTAGGCCTCTTGCCCTCCTGGTAGAAGGCGCGTTTCCAGAAGGCTCTGGTTAAGGGAGGCAAGCAACAGTGGGGATAAATATTTGAAGTACTTCTTATAGAACTCATATGGAATGCCATCAGGGCCAGGGCATTTCTGATTTGGTGCACCACGGAAAGTGTACCAGAGTTCATCTGGAGTAATAAAATTCATTAACTCCGGGTATCAGGAAATGGTGCAGATGTGAGAGCTATCAAGAAATTTCGCCATTTTGGCTGGCTGAATTGGATCGGATTAGTACAACTTGGAGTAATAAATTTGTATATTAATTGCCACTTCAGCCGGCATATCCATGACAGAATTATTTGACCTCCATACCTGTGTGCAGGCCACACTCTGGCGTGGTGCAAAGAATTTTTTAAAAAAATAAGCGGAGCATGTGCCGCCCTCTACAATGTGTTTGGCCCTATACTGAACACAAACCT
Source organism: Massospora cicadina (assembly GCA_022478985.1). Taxonomy (NCBI): domain Eukaryota; kingdom Fungi; phylum Entomophthoromycota; class Entomophthoromycetes; order Entomophthorales; family Entomophthoraceae; genus Massospora; species Massospora cicadina. The sequence goes on along the minus strand of JAKSZP010010934.1, from coordinate 68,043 downwards.
GATGTTTGTGTTGCCTTTCAAGCGCGTTGAGGTGGGCGGCTGCTTCTGCCTACTTTCAGCCCCAAGCAGGGCTGTAGCCCATGGCTGGGATGTTGGACTCCAGGTGTTCCAACTCTGCCAGGGCGCGCGAGATGATGGCCAATCTAGCTCATGAGTGTTGGGAGGAGAGATGGTGAGCATGGCGAATGGTATCCGCTTTGAAGGCTGACCATATGAAAAATTAGTCCATGAGTAAAGGTGTAATAAACTCTTTTGCTGAAGTTGCGGATTCCACTCATGTGGAAAATCTTGGCGACGCAAGTTTTGGTGGGCAGAGTTTGCACCAATGTGGAGCCCAAGCCAATGTGACAGGTAAGTGGTAGGTTATCAAGACCAGCTGGTGGTCAAAGAAATCATTTTTTGATGCGTGGAAGTGGGAAATATGGGATCAAAATTTCACCGGCGTGAGGATAAGGTCAATGCAGGTCATGGACCTTAATTGGCCATTGTAGACATGGGGGCCATCATGTTCTCGAGTTGCAGAGCTTGCTGCAGCAGCACGTCTAATAACCCAAGGGTGGCCTTTAGAATGCAAAGTTCTACGTGGCCCTGGGGCATGGGATGAGGAAGGCCAATGGTCCGTGGATGTGTTTAACCAACAGTTCATGTCACCAACTATGAAAGGGTCAGGGGGTAACAGAAGAGATTTGACCAAATGAGAAAAATTCCTGACGCTCTCATGCACAGATTGGGGCATTGATGTTGATGATAGCGTGCACTACGTCAGCCCACAAAAATGTGATAATGAGGAATCAACCATCGAGGAAGAGTTCAGACAAAAAAATTTTAAAAAATTGTTTTTCTGAACAAGCACCCCACAGTGCTCAGACCAGAAGGAATGGGAAGGGAGGAGCATGGTTTTCCAAGCGTCCTCAGAACCTCGCGGACAGTGGGACTCCTGGATGGCCAGGATGTCCACAGGTAAATTTTTTTTGTAAAAAACTCAGTTTCCTAGCCTGGGACAGCAAGGCCTTGAGTCCGGCGATATCTCATGTCCCTAAAGTGAAGGCTTCCCCCATCACACCTTAGGTACGAGGGGGTGGGCACCCAGGCCCACCAGCCTCCTCTGGTTCCCCACGGGCCTTCACGGCGGCATGGGTGTTTGCAGCAACGCTATTGGAAGATTTGTTAATTTTAGCAGACAGGTTCATGATGGCTTTTGTCTTCACTTTTGGTTTCCCTTCTGTCAAACAAATTTTGCAGGGCAGACGAGTTCAGTGCACCTACATTTGGGTCAAAAAAATTTTCAGGTAGGTTAAGACCAAATTGGTTCCAATTGGGGCTTGGTTGCAAAGGTTGGTTGAGGGATTCCCGAGATGCTTCTGCCACAAAGGTTTTGATGTCCTCCTGGCATTGGGAGTGTGGGATAACGGAGGTGACCTTGGCCGCTTTCTTGTCCGCGGCCCTGCAGGCCTGTTTGGCTTTCTTTAGCTCTTGAGGGGAGATAGGCTTTATTTATAAGTAGCAGCCTTGTGCTCCCCACGGGAAGGCCTCTTTGGTATTGGTGGTTGGTTCATAGTGAGCCTCCCCGTTGTTCATGGCCGCTGAGGGGTGCTCTTGGAATGTGATGCCCTCCTTGGTGGGGCATGCATGTGCCTTATGGCTGAACGCGTCACAGTAGGTGCATATGGGGGGTGCGCTGTCTACGGTTACCTGAAAAGGTGGGTGGTATGCCCTTCAATTTTAATAAAAGTGGAGTGCGGGATCTGGGTTAGCTCCTTCATGATCTCCTCAGTTGGGTTCAGAACTGCAATAGATTTGCCAGTGCACAGGTGTGGCATCAGCATAAAGCGTTGCATCTCAAAGGATTGTATTTCACTGTATACAGTGAGACCATCTTTTAGATGCTGCTTCAGAATGGCACGCTTGACTGTAGTGGGCAAAAAGTCAAACATGAGGAAAATTTGATTGGATTTTGTCAATCTGGTGCACTTGGTTTCAACAACACACTGCCCTTCAGGGAGGTAAATACCAATGCGCACCGCAGCAGCTTCATCAGCTGCCTCCTTGTCTTTGAAACTGAGATCTAGCCAACTGTGTGACATGGAGTGAGGTGCGACATACACTGCGGTCAGGAATTGAGTGTGCACATCTCCACAAAATTTTTCCCACAACACTGTTTGTTGGATATCCAGGACACCCAGACTCCATATTTTAAATTTAAATTTATTGCGGGGAAGGCCGACCATGGGACAGACACTTCCGAATATGACTCATATGAGACAAAACTTAGTACCAGGTGAGGCATCCCAGAGAAGCGATGCTATCTCTTGTTGCCAGCGGGAACGCCACTTATGGGAAGGGGGAGGGAACGTGTGTAGGGGGCGTAGCCACTATTGAGCACGTGTGGAGGAAGGTATCTGATTTGATGAACCAGACTGGGAACCAGGAGGAGAACAGCTGCCGGCGACGTGGTGGGAGATATCCAAACATCCACGCTTGAAAGTGATTCACCAAATGAGACCGGAATCTGTGGACAGCTTCAGGGAGGGTGGGGATGGATCCGGCGATGGCATCCAAGACAATCGTGTGGATAGTCCACATGGCGATTGCAACCACCAGAGCATGAAGGGAGGGTGGGAGGGGGAGGCCATTGATGAAGCAAACATATCTCTTGACAGACTGAAGGGATGTGTTTGATCCTGGCCTAGCAGACGTTGTACTTCACGCCATATTACTTTAGAGGTGGGGCACTTCTCCAGGCGGTGAAACAGCGTTCCATACTGGCCACACACGACACAGGATGAGTCTAAAGCATTAGAGCGCTCAGCTGTACGATACACCCGCCTCAGGCAGCGCCACACATGGGAGTGGACTTGAGGCTGCAACAGAGGATGGTGTGCGTATTTCCAGATAGTCTTTTGGGTCTCAGTGGAATAAGGGATGTCCATCATGTCCAGGTAGTCCACCCTGGATAGGACTTAAGGTCGAGTGGGGATCACGCCATCATGGATGGGTAGCCCCTGTACCTCTTGTGTGAACTGAGGAGAGGGGCGGCCTCTTTGGGTTGTATGTCCACTAATACGAATTCTCCACTCTGCGCTTCGCATGGAGAGTAGGATTCGTTTGTAGTGAGTTTTGGTCCCGTGAGGACCTGTGGCTGATGTGTGTGATGCGAGGTATTTCATCAGGGAGTGGGGGTTTGATGGATTGTTGAGGCCCAAGGCTCGGGAGAAGTTGGAGCGGGCCACGTGGGACCAGTGTTGGGATGGGAGTGTAGGAGCAGTGACGGCCGCAATCCAGGTGCCTAGGATCTTGGCGGCATGGGCTTTGAAGTCAAGTAGGCCCATGCCACCATGATGATGAGGGCCAAACATGACCTCTAGCCGTACTGGTGGAGGGCGGCCTGACCAAAGCCAACCTTGTAGCAAAGCATACAGGGATTTGAAGAAGCTTGGGGAGAAGGGTATGGCGTGGGCTCCAAACCAGACTTTGGATAGGAGCATAGAGTTGGCAAGAACAACCCTGCCAGTGAGGGTAGTAGGGTGGGCTCTGAGAGAGGCGATTCGCTTCGTCACGTTGTCCAGTATATGGCCCTCCATTACTGCTGACGCATATCCTCCTGCCTCCAACCACACGCCCAGATGGCGTACCAGTCCTATGGTAGGTCGCGGCACAAAGGGGAGCACCAGTGGAGCGGTGTGTTTTGAGTTAGTAAGGCGTGGACTTGAGCGAGCAGATGGGCTGGGTTGGGAACTACTTGCTGGGGCCCAGCAGTTCTGAAACTGACCAAGGAGGATGATTTCGGTTTTGGAGGCGTTCAGTGCCACGTTGCTTACCCGGGAATATTCCTGGATGAGGGCTTTAAGCGCGCGTGCATCTTTGTTATTAGACACCCCCACCACGCAATCATCTGCAAATGCCATCATCTTGACTGGGGTTTGGCCTGGCACATGGACCCCAGTGAGTTGGGCATTAACATTTCGCAGTAGTGGGTCAAGGCTGAAGTTGTATAAGAGTGGGCTGAGGGGTCCCCTTGTCGCAGGCCCCTTTGAGGACGGACTACTTCCATTAGGAAACCTGGGCCGCGCACAGCCATTGTTGCAGATTCCATGAGCAGCATCACCCAGTTAATGAAGCGGATAGGTAGGCGGAATTGTTGGAGGCAGGTCCTAAGGTATTCCCAGTTTACTATATCATAGGCCTTTTGTTGGTCCAAGAATACAAGTGCCCCAGAGGCTGTGGACTGACATACATTAGCCACAGAGTGCACGTTATCCCAAATCGACCTCCTGGGGATGAAACCGAATTGTTCTGGAGAGATGGTGGCAGATGCTACAGTCCCTAAACGGTTAGCCATGATTTTTGTTAAAATTTTGGTGTCTGTGTTTGTTAGAGAAATGGGGCGCCAGTTGGCTAAGTCTAGCCCATCCCCTTTCTTGAAGAGTGTGACTGTAAAGGCCTCATGTCCTCCTGGTAGGAGGCGCATTTCCAACAGGCTTTGGTTGAGTGAGGCTAGCAGCAATGGGGATATATATTTAAAATATTTTTTGTAGAACTCATATGGAATGCCATCTGGGCCTGGGCATTTTTGGTTTAGCGCACCGCGAATGGTAGTCCATGATTCATTCAGAGTAATTAAATTCATTATTTCCAGGTATCGGAAAATGGTGTGGATATGAGCTCTGTCAAGAAATTCCACCATTTCGGCCAGCTGAATTGGTTCAGCTCGGTATAACTCGTGTAATATCTTTGCGTTTTGATTGCCACTTCAGCCGGTGTGTCCACAATAGAATTATCCGATCTTCGCACCTGTGTGCAGGCCACGCTCTGGCGTGGTGCAAAAATTTTTTTGAAGACGTATGCGGTGCACTTGTCGCCTTTAGTGATGCATGTGGCCCTGTATTGGACACAAACCCGATGTTTGTGTTGCCTTTCAAGTGCGTTGAGGTGGGCTGCTGCCTCCTAATTCTGGCCCCATGTAGGGCTATATCCTGAGGCTGGAATGTTGGACTCCAAGTGGGCCAATTCTGCCAGCGCATGTAATATAACTGCCAATGTGGCTTGTGAGCGTCTGGATGAGAGATGGCGATAGTGGCGGATGGTGTCTTCTTTGAAAGTTGCCCATGTGGAAATGGGGTCCGCGCAAAACGGTGCAACAAACAATTTTGCCAAAGTTGCCTCTTCCACCCACATGGAAAATCCTGGCGATGCAAGCTCTGGGGGGCGGATTTTGCACCAATGTGGGGCCTTTGCAACTATGACAGGTAAGTGGTATGTTATCGAGACCAGTCGTTGTCAGAGAATTCCATTTTCATTGTTTTGAAGTGGGAGATGTGGGGTTGGAATTTCGCCAGTGCTAGAATAAGGTCAATGTGGGTCATGGACCTTAATTGGCCGTTGTGGACGTGGGGACGTGTCATGTTTTTGAGCAGTGGGGCATGTCATGGCAGCGCATCCATTAGCCCAAGTGTGGCTTTTAGAATGCGTAGTTCTACGTGACCCTGTGGGGCGTGGGGTGAGGGCGGCCACCGGTCCGTTGGTGAGGTTAGCCAACAGTTCATGTCGCCAATTAGGAAAGAATTGGGGGGTAGCGGGAGGGATTTGACCAACGAGAAAAATTCCTGACACTCTTGTGCACCGTTTGGGGCATAAATGTTGATGATTGTGTGTGCAACATCAGCCCATGAGAAGGTGACAATGAGCACTTGGTCATTTAGGAATGTTTCTGAAGATGTAAATTTGAAAAAATTGTTTTTCTGAATTAGCACCCCACAGTGCTTCGACCAAAAGGATAGGGATGGTAGGAGCATTGTTTTCCAAGCTTCCTCGGAACCTCATGGACAGTGGGTTTCCTGGATGGCCAGGATATCCACGGGGAAATTATTTTGTAAAAAACTCAGTTTCCTAGCCCGGGATGGGGAGGCCTTGAGTCCAGCAATATTCAGCGTCCCTAGAGTGAAGGTTTCCCCCATCGCACCTTAGTTGTGAGGGGGTGGGCCCCCTGGCCCACCAGCCTCTTCCAGGTCCCCATGGGCTTTCACAGCAGCATGGGTATTAGCAGCAACGCTATCAGGGTTTTTGTTAATTTTTGTGGAAAGAGTCGCGTTGGCTTTAGCCTTCACTTTTTGTTTTCCCGACGTCGGACGAATTTTTTGCGGTGCGGATAAGTTCGGTGCACCGTCGAGTGGGGCAAAAAAAAATTTTTGGTTGGGATAGGTCCCAAGTCGGTTTTGACTGGGGCTTGGGTGCAGCAATTGGGTGAGAATGAATCTCCCATCAGATCCTCGGATTGAGTGGCCCATTCAGCTTGGGACTCCCAATCTGATTGGGTGATGGATTCCTGAGTTGCTTCCGCCGCGAAGGTCTCCATGTCCTCCTGGCGTTGTGAGTGTGGGATGGTGGTGGTGACCTTGGCCGCTTCCTTGGCCGCAGTCCTACGGGCCTGCTTGGCCTTCTTCCACTCCTGCGGGGAGATGGGCTTTACCAATAGGTAGCAGCCTTGTGCTCCCCACGGGAAAGCCTCTTTGGTGCTTGCAGTTGGTTCATAGTCCGCCTCTCCGCTGGCCATGGCCGCCGAGGGGTGCTCTTGGAATGTAACGCCCTCTTTGATGGGGCACGTGTGTGCCTTATGGCCAAACGCGTCACAGTGGGTGCAAATGGGGGCGCGCTGTCCACGGTTACCCGGAATGGGTGTGTGCCCTGCAATGTCAATAAAGGTGGAGTGCGGGATCTGGGTTAGGTTCTTCGCAATCTCCTCAGTTGGGGTCAGAACTGCGATGGCTTTGCCGGTGCACAGGTGTGGCATCAGCATGAAACGTTGCATTTTGAAAGATTGTATTTCGCCATATATGGCGAGACCATCTTTGAGGTGTTGCTCCAAAATGTCACATTTTACTGTAGTAGGCAAAAAGTCAAACGTGAGGAAAATTTGGTTTGATTTTGTCCATCTGGTGTGTTTAGTTTTGACGACCCATTGCCCTTCGGGGAGGTCGACCACTATGCGCACCGCTGCAGCCTCGTCTGCTGCGATTTTGTTTTCAAAACCTAGGTCCAGCCAACCGCACGACATGGAGTGAGGTGCAACATACACCACGGTCAGGAAAATTTTGTGTACATCTTCACAAAATTTTTCCCATAGGGCCGTTTTTGGATGTCCAGATACACACAGACTCCGAATTCCACTGACGAAAGTGGCTGGGAATGTGGCGTGTTGATGTACTGGTTGCATCATGCTTGCCACGCGAGTATCTCTGGGGAAATTGTGACCGCCAGTTTTTTTAGATTTTTTTCTATTCCGCCAGATTCTCTGGGGCATTTTTGAACGTTAGAGGCCGCAGGCCTTCCGCCTGCTCCTCTTGCCTTGCTTGCCCAACTGCTCCCAGACATGGGCGCAGACTAATCCCCTCTATGAGATTATCAAACTAGATTTAGTCTTGAATTGAATGGGTTGCAAAAGTGTTTGCAACGAGAAAGAAAAGTACCCAGACTCCATATTCTAGTAACAAGAGTGGTTGAGAGTGCGGTGTGTTGATGTACTGGTTACATTGCGCCTGCCAAGTGAGGATTTCTGGGGAAATAGTAACCATTAGTTTTTTATTTTTATCTAATCCGCCAGTTTCTCTGGGGCGTTTTTGAATGTTGGAAGTCGCGGGCCTACCACCTGTGCCTCTTACCTTACTTGCCCAACTGTTCCCTGACATGGACGCAGACTAATCTTCCCTGTGAGATTATCAAACTAAATTCAGACTTGACTTGAATAAGATGCAAAAGTGATTGCAACGAGAGAGAAAAGTAGACCACCCCTTTTTCTATAGTCTTGGCAGGAAACCCAAGATGCAATAATTTTCTCAAAGGGGGATTGACTAAATATAATAAATAGTTACCCCATGGGTACGTCTTGCCTAAATCTAACTCCCCATCTATTGTTCATCTAAAATGAATCAAGGTTTCAGAGATTTAATAGGTTGAGTTTACATATTTCCTAGGGAGGTTACCCCAGTGGTAGAATATGGACCCTCTACCACTGTCTCCCCAAGTTTGATTCCCAGTTGATGAACTTTGGGTAGGGGACAAAATGATCGTGCTGGCATTGCGCACCAATGCATAAACCGATATGGCAAATAGCAAAGGCAGTCCATGGAGTTCCTAGCATATTGTATGCCAAACATGGAGGTTTTTCAGTTTTATCCTCCTTTCCCATTCATTTGATTTTCCCTTAATTAGTGTGATATTGTCCCCAGATTGGCTCACCTCAAATAAAATTTTTGACTAAAATTTTAAAATACATTTTCTAATTTGGACCATACTAAGCTATTCTGAATGTACCATCGATTTTTTTTTTGACCCTCAATACAGTTTAAATATTGAGAGGATTGATATCAAGAGGGATCGTCTTTTACCCCACATTGACACTAATAAAACCTTATAAAAATTTCTTATTTTTGTTTATTAGTGTTCTTATATCTTTATTATCTAAAAACTTTTGTCTAATCCAGCAAACAGCACCAGCGAGCCAAAAATAGCTTTATTCCACTGCTAATAAGTAAGATCAGGCATATTTTTGTTACCTGTGACCATCTAGTTGAGCTCTCATGTGATATATGTGGAGGCTCTCTTGGACTTGGGAGCAGCCAGGAACCTTATGAGCTTTCAGTCGCCCAGGATTTGGATATGGATCTTGATGTCAGGATCTTGGTATTGAGTGCACTGTTGGCCTCAATGACGTGTTATGTTTTGAGTGTCTCTTACCATTCTCAGTGCATAATTTTGCTTTCAGGACCAGTTCACTGCTGTGAGAGACTTGTTGTTCCCTATTATCCTTGGGGTTGGTTGGTGACGGCGGCAAATAGGTTATTATTGACCTGAAGCCCAGTATTTTTTGACTCGTGGTTCTGCAAGTGCATTCGAAATTTTTACTTATTGATAAAATTTCCCCTGATGGAGCGAAGGGCTTATTGTTTCAACTCCTTCTCCCACAGCACTGTTGGTGGACTTCCCTCCAATCTTGGTCCAGTACCAGGACATTATTGATATGGGAAAGGCCAATTGTCTTCTCTCCCACTCAAAGTATGATCTGCCTTCCACCTGACAGTAAATGTAATCAACATAAACTGTCACATTACAAATATACAGAGCAGGGGATAAGGCCTTAGAGGTGTGGTTAGATGAATGCTTGTGAAGGGATGAGCGTTTAAGACCACCTTGCATATCGCCTCTCTCATAGTTTTTTTCTAGAGGCCAACGTCACATTATACCCTGCATAGACTATGGGCATCTAAAGATTTCTTGTTTTAAATTCCTAACCCTTTCCCCTCATGCAGATGATTAGCCAGGTGATTGCAAAAACTCAGGTGCTTTTGAACTCGATCTCATGAATGTGTTCAACCAGATTAAGTGGCAGAAAGCTAGATTGGCTTACTGCGGTTTGTACCAGAAGAGGGACCTTCCAGTTCCGCATGATGCCTTTTGGCTTGGAAAATGCCTCAGCCACATTTTCAGTAGATGGTCAATGCCATGATCAACGACCTCCAGTTCACCTTTGTGATGTATATATTAACAATTTCCTTGCGTGTTCCACCACTCCTGAGCAGCATGATAAGTAACTGAAGGCTCTGGATGCGTTGCACAAGGCCAACCTCTATGTAAAACACTCCAAGTGCCATTTCTTAAGGAGGAGGTTATTTTTATAGGTAACTCAGTCCTGAAGGATAAATACACAATTCCGCCCAGCAAGCTTAAGTCAATCCTCAAGTGGCCTACCTATACCACCCAAAAGCAGTTGCGGAGTTTCTCAGGTACAATCACAATTGTAAGAATTTTTTTTCTTGTTCTCTCACAGCTGGTCACCACGCTGCATCCCTTGACAGGGAAATCTTTTTGGTTCTGATAAAAGTAGAAGTTCCAAAGGGCATTTGGCACCATCAAGGAGATTTTTTGTATGACCACCCTTTTTCTGATGTGTGGATCCCACCAAGTCTTTCATCATAGCATGTGACGCCTCATCAGCCACTGTGAGGCCAGTTCTGATTCAAGCGCATGATGGTGTGAACTCCGCTTGTGTAATAAGTGCACAAGTTTGCTTTGGATGAACAGTGATGGGCAATTTATGATAAGGAGCTAGGTGCTTTAGCATTTTCGCTTAATCATTGTCAGCATCTTCAGCAGGGGACGCCACACAAGGTGATTGTTCAGACGGATCAGGCCCTGATGTACTTATGAAAACCCAGAAGTATCACACCAGCAGGCTTGAAAATTCCGATGCTTGTCCAGCTTTAATTTTAGGTATAAGTTCATTAAGGGGGCTTTAAAGTTCTACCCAATCTGCTAAGCCACGATCCTTTCCTAAGTCTGACGGAGGAGGAGATGCAAGAGTTGATAACAGTGATCCCTTCCTCTCAGATTCTCAACATTATCTCTCTTGCAATTTATAGGGTAGGACTGGGCGTTAGATGTGACATTGGTGTCTTGGGTGCTGGTGGTCCAGACCGCCTGCGTGGAGGGATTGGAGCTGTTTGATCAGTTGGGGATGCTGAGCCACAAGTGTACTCATTACTTGGTAGCAGAGGGTTAGTTTATTCTGGGGCTAGTTTGGACACTTCTATAATTCTGGGATTAAGTAAATTTCCGCTCACCATGATCCTCAGTGGTGGGTTACCCCAGATACAAAAAATGCGTTGGCCTGATTAAGCTAATGTTTAACTGGCTTGAAATCTCCAAGTTGGTGCTGGTGTGGACCACAAATTGTGTGACATTTGTGCGCACGCTAAGTCATATCAACTAGATCAGAATGGTCTCCTGCATCCCCTACAGCTTGCTCAGGGTCTGTGGACCTCAGTATCCATTGACTTCGTAGTTGAGCTTCCTCGTTCTAGTGGGTTTGATGCAATTATTATGGTCGTGGACCATTTTTTCAAAATTTTCCCTTTTTATACCCTACATGTCCGCTATTACCTCCAAAGAGATGGCCCAGTTTTTTGTCAAACATTTTTCCAATGTTCAGCATACTACTGGAGGTAGTAAACTATCAGAACCACAGTTTTTGGCTTTGTTTTGGACCTTTATTTTGGCTATCATGAAGATCTAGTACTGAAAGTTTAAAGTGTATCATCCTCAGTCAGATGGACAGATGGATAAGATCAATTAGTTTCTTATATAATACCTTCACTGTTATGCCTCTGCTGCACAGGATAACAGGGCCGCCAATCTTCCCAAGATGCAGTTTTCGTACAACAACGTCACTCATTCATCAACAGAGTTCTCTCCCTATGAAGCTATCCTGGGGTATAACCCCCATTCCTCATTGGTCCTTTATCCCCGCCTCAAAGTACCTACCACAGAGGTGAAGCTTTTTCGGATATGGAGTACCCAATCTTTGGTTCAGGAGCACCTGACAAAGCCAATAGGCAATTTAAGCAGTTTTTGGATCACAAAAGCCTTCCCACCTATGGAGTTAATATGCGGTTGCAAGTGACGCAGATTTAGGTAATTGAACCTTCCAGTTGGCCCTTTCCATACAATGAAAGCTTCACCCAGTCTACCATGCTTCCCATATGTCCCCATTTAAAGGGACAGCGCCTTCTGAACCAGAGCCAGTTGTGATTGAGGGCTCAGAAAGAGTGGAGATAGATGCCATTTTGGCATTTCAGAAATAACATCACTTGTACAATACTTGGTGATCTAAAAGGGATCTTTTTAATATGAAAACAGTTGGGTGAGTGCCTACAATTGCGTTACTTGTCATAGTTTGGTGGAGGCTTTTAAATTGCCCATCCAGTTTCTCCCCGGCCCTCTCAGAAGGTGGCTGCCCTATTGGCAATAAAGATATTTAAGGCGCAAAAAAAAATGTCATACTTGCCTATGTTCCCAGTGGGGTTGCTCCCCCAGTTCAACAAGGTAAGGATAATGTAAGCAATAAGGAACTAGACCTTGCGGATTAATTGGGAGAAATTCCCATTTAAAGCCTAGAATGGGTGCAATCCAACGGCCAATTATCTTCTCAATATGGGCAATTTTTCCCTAATGGTGGATGAGAGATGGTTAATGGCATATACTCTAAAAATCGCTCTGCTACCTCATCCTTTCATCATCCAAGAGTTGGCAGGGAAAGTTTGGGGGTATTTTTGAAAATCGCGTTGGCCAGAATCCATTGCCAGTGGAATGTTGGTGACAATTGTCCCCAAAAGGGTTCATCCACTGGTTTAAGTTTCTCCAGGAAATCCAGGTCATTATCCGGCAAATATAATTGTGTAAGTTTGGTTTGGGCTCAATAATCCACATTGTTATTTTCCCCATCAATAGTACAAACAAGCTCATCCTCATCAAGTACAAGTGTGGTAAACTCTTTCCCTACCCAATGGAGCAACCATATGTGGCCTGGCTGTGGGTGCAACCTTTTGTCCACTGTAGGAGTTGTCATCATTGGGTTAAGCACAATTGTGGATATTAAAATTATTGTTAGCAAGTTTAATGCCAATTGGACCAGGCAGGTCAATGTGAGTCAGTATTGGCCATCATGCTAAATGTCAATCCACCAGGACCAAATTGCATAATAATCTTGACAGTAGTGCACATAAGTACAGCTTAATATTCAGCTAACCTATAGACAGTGTTCCCAACAGGTTCTTCTGTTGCTCCAATTTTCCTATATTCCTATCAATTTAGTTTTCAGTAAAGTTTATTTAAAAGTATCCAAATTTACTGTGAAGTTTTAAGTTACGTTGAACGCTTAGTGACAATGATTTCCAATACGGGAAATCCCTGGTCAGTCTTCATAGCTGCCATTTTCATCTTTCAACTGTCAATATAAATGTCTATACCTCAGATATTTTGGCTAGAATTCAGGGTTGTCGTTCATCCAGAGTTCCAGACTAGTCTTAGTTTTATTATCAGCACTCTCCATGACACTGATTTCTTCTATAGCGGAACAAGAGCTTGAGTTAATAAAAGGAGTATAACAAAAAGGTAAAACTGAAATTTTACCTCTTTCAAGCTTGGACTTACTATATGTTTACTGTTGGAAAGACAAATTCTCTATTAAATAAACTTTTTAAAGCTGTATTACTAACCCCTTCTTAAAGTTTTTTTGTCTCTTCCATTCTTCAAATCTTAAAAAGATAGAGACATAGAGTCATTATGGACTATTGAAGTCTCAAAGTCTCTCATAAAAAGATTCTTACATATTACCTAGCATATGATTCTTTGATTATTAGTAAAATCTCAATTTTCCTTTAGGATGAACCTCTCTTGTGGGTACTAGCATATAATTTGGCTCTTGAAAAAGGCCAAAAATGTGCGCTGATCTTATGTGTAGTATTTTTTAGTTGACCTGAAAGCCGTAGGGGCTTTTTAGTGCCCCTGCTACTTTCCAAAAAGTTATGGAAGGCTTATTTAGGTACATAAATCTTTCTTGTGTTCTTGTTTATCATTAAAATAAAATTTTATTTTCCTAAACTTTTACTCAAACATTTGAATCACCTGAAAGAGGTGTTATAACGACCTAGTTGGGCCTCAATAAAATAACATCTTCTAAGTGTTTTTTAAACTAAAATAAACTTTTTAGGTCAAAAGGTCAACTAAGAAGGAACATAATCCCCTTTAACCAAAGTGAGCGCTATCAGAGACATGTCTGCCCCAAAAATCTATGAGATATTTAAATTTTTGAGGAAATTGTTTATCACTGCAAATCATTCTCACTTTGCTGGAATTTCAGAACACTTGGTATATTTGATGATAGAGATATTCCTTTTTTAAGATTCTCATCAGCAATCATTTGACTCTTAAGCCACTCCTTATCTACCATCCTTTTTTAGATCACCCTTACTTCATTGAGAATCTTCTCTTATTTATTAATTCTAGTGATCTTGCCGTCAAGCATACTTTCTCAGCATATTACTAACCTTGTAGTTACCTACTGCTTACATTAGCAAACCTCTCAATAAGGTCAACGTAACTTTAGTGTAACCAAAAAAAAATGTTCTGCTTTGTTAATAGGCAACAACCAGTTTTTGATCTTACCTCTATGGCAAGAATTTATCCTTTTATATTAGATCATGGCTTTTGAAAATGGCTGCAACAAATTAAGTACCCAGATGGGCGCCTGTCCTAATGGTCTCTATAACTCCATAATTATGACTTTACAATTGTACAATGTGCCGGAGCCATACTCAGAAATGCTGATGGCTTATTTAGGTTACCATTATTAACACTTTTGATTTTAGTAAGACCAAATTTAGGATTAGCTGGTAGACTTAGTTTTTTAATGAAACTCTAAGGATCTTATTAACAGCTTACAAAAACTGACTTAGAATACTCAAATAAAAATTGCATATATATGAAAAACTTGGCACTGAGTGGTTACCTTTCATCCATCCCTTTTCTAGGACAAATAATATAATGGAAGACCGTCAAGTTACTAATTATGGAGCATGAATAAACCCCTCTATAATTAAAAGATTGATGCTTTTGGTAAAATGTGGCTGAGACCATATCTGATGTACTTGACTCATGTTTGATTTGAAAAACAAGGCCCTAATAGTCTTATATTTTAACATCAGATTGTTAATACTACTAAACCTTTTGCTAAAATGAGCATTGACGTAGTCAGCTCTCTTCCTACTGCCATGTATGGTTACCACTATATTATTTAGCTATTAGCCATTTTTAAATTGAATTATAGTTTTATAACAGCTACCACAAAAATGACTACCTTGTTCATAAACACATTTTTAAATAATATTGTAGTCTTAAAGTTTAGTTATCCATTAATGGGAAGAATTTTTATTTTCTTAAGTAGTAGCCATACTTACTAAAATTAAAGAAGTTATCAATCTCATAAGACCCCACTTTTCTTTCTCGTTGCAAACACTTTTGCAACCTATTCAATTCAAGACTGAATCTAGTTTGATAATCTCACAGAGGAGATTAGTCTGCGCCCATGTCAGGGAGCAGTTGGGCAAGCAAGATAAGAGGAGCAGGTGTAAGGCCTGCGGCCTCCAACGTTCAAAAACGCTCTGAAGAATCCGGCAGAATAGACAAAAATCTTAAAAACTGGAGGTCTCAATTTCCCCAGAGATACTCGCATGGCAAGCACGATGCAATTAGTACATCAACACGCCACACTCCCAACCACTCTTGTTGGTGGAATTTGGAGTCCGCGTGTATCTGGACATCCAAAAAAGGCTTTATGGGAAAAATTTTGTGAAGATGTACACAAAATTTTCCCAACCGCGGTGTACGTTGCACCTCACTTCATGTCATGCGGTTGGCTGGACCTAGGTTAAAGCAAAAAAGAAGCAGATGAGGCTGCAGCGGTGCGCATAGTGGTTGACCTCCCCAAAGGGCAATGGGTTGTCAAAACCAAATGCACCAGATGGACAAAATCAAACCAAATTTTCCTCACGTTTGACTTTTTGCCTAATGTGGTAAAACGTGACACTTTGGAACAACACCTGAAAGATGGTCTCGCCATATACAGCAAAATACAATCTTTTGAAATGCAACGCTTCACGCTGATGCCACACCTGTGCACTGGCAAAGCCATTGCAGTTCTGATCCCAATTGAGGAGATAGCGTAGGACCTAACCCAGATCCCGCACTCCACTTTTATTGATATTGCAGGGCATACCACCCACCCATTCTGGGTGATCGTGGACAGCGCGCCCCCCATTTGCACCCACTGTGACACGTTCAGCCATAAGGCGCACGCATGCCCCATCAAGGAGGGCGTCACATTCCAAGAGCACCCCTCAGCATCCATGGCCAATGGAGAGACGCACTACGAACCAACTGCAAGCACCAAGGAGGCTTTCCCATGGGGAGCACAAGGCTGCTACCTATTGGTAAAGCCTATCTCCCCACAAGAATGGAAGAAGTCCAAGCAGGCCCATAGGGCCGCGGCCAAGGAAACGTCCAAGGCCACCACCGCTATCCCACACTCACAACGCCAGGAGGACATGGAAACCTTCATGGTGGAAGCAACTCGGGAATCCATCAACCAATCAGATTGGGAAGCCCATGCTGAGTGGGCCACTCAATCCAAGGATCTGATGGGAGACTCGATCTCACCCAATTGTTGCACCCAAGCTCCAGTCAAAACTGACTTGAGACCTATCCCAACTGAAAATTTTTTTTGACCCACTCAATGGTGCACTAAACTCATCATAAGCACCGCAAAAAATTTGTCCGACGTCAGGAAAACAAAAAGCAAAGGCCAAAGCCAATGTGACTCTTTCCACAAAAATCAACAAAAACTCCGATAGCATTGCTGCTAACACCCACACTGCTGTAAAAGCCCGTGGGGACCTAGAAGAGGCTGGTGGGCCTGGGGGCCCTCCCACTCGCACCTAAGGTGTGATGGGGGAAACCTTCACTTTAAGGATGTTGAATATCGCTGGACTCAAGGCCTCCCCATCCTGGGCTAGGAAACTGAGTTTTTTACAACACAATTTACCCGTGGATATCCTGGCCATCCAGGAGTCCCACTGTCCACGAGGTTCTAAGGAAACTTGGAAAACAATGCTCCTCCCATCCCTATCCTTTTGGTCAAAGCACTGTGGGGTACTAATTCAGAAAAATAATTTTTTCAAATTCAGATCCTCAGAAACATTCCTAAATGGCTGAGTGCTCATCATCACCTTCTCGTGGGCTGATGTAGCACATGCAATTGTCAACACTATGCTCCAAACGGTGCACATGAGTGTTGGGAATTTTTCTTGTCAGTCAAATCCCTCCTGCTACCCCCTTATTCTTTCCTATTCGGTGACATGAAATGTTGGCTAACCTCACCAATGGACCGGTGGCCTACCTCACCCCATGCCCCACAGGGTCATGTAGAACTACGCATTCTAAAGGCCACCCTTGGGTTAATGGATGCGCTGCTGCGACATGCCCCGTAGCTCAAAAACATGACGTGTCCCCACGTCCACAATGGCCAATTAAGGTTCATGACCTGCATCGACCTTATTCTAATGCCGGCGAAATTCAACCCCACATCTCCCACTTCAAAACAACAAAAATGGAATTCTCCAACCACCGACTGGTCTTGATAACCTACCACCTACCTGTCACAGTTGCTAAGGCCCCACATTGGTGCAAAATCCGCCCCCCCGAGCTTGCATCACCATGATTATCCACGTGGGTGGAAGAGGCAACTTTGGCAAAAAATTTTACTGCACCATTTTGTGCGGACCCCATTTCCACATGAGCAACTTTCAAAGAGGACACCATCTGCCACTCTCGCCATCTCTCCTCCAGATGCTCACAAGCCACATCGGCGGTTATCTTGCACGCTCTGGCAGAATTGGCACACTTGGAGTCCAACATTCCAGCTACAGAATTCAGTCCTGCATGGGGCTGGAAGTGGGCTGAGGCAGCCACCCACCTCAACGCACTCAAAAGGCAACTCAAATATCAGGTTTGTGTTCAATACAGGGCCACATGCATCACAAAAGGCGACAAGTGCACCGCATATTTAATTAAAAAATTTTTTGCACCACGCCAGAGTGTGTCCTGCACACAGGTGTGAAGCTCGAATAAATCTATTGTAGATCCACTGGCTGAAGTGGCAATTGAAATGTAAAAATATTACTCCAGGTTGACTGAGCTGAACCAATTCAGCCTGCTGAAGTGGCAGAAACACTTAACTGAGCTCATATCTGCACCATTTTCCTGCACCCAGAAATAATGAATTTAATTACTCCAAACAAATTATGGACAGCCATTCATGGTGCGCCAAACCAAAAATGCCCAGGCCTAGATGGCATTCCATATGAGTTCTACAAAAAATATTTCAAATATATATCCCCACTTCTGCTTGCCTCACTTAACCAAAGCCTGTTGGAAACACGCCTCCTACCAGGAGGACATGAGGCCTTTACTGTCACACTCTTCAAGAAAGGGGATAAGCTTGACTTAGCCAACTGGCGCCCCATTTCTTTAACAAACACAGACACCAAAATTTTAACAAAAATTATGGCTAACCGATAAGGGATTGTAGCATCTGCCACCATCTCCCCAGAACAGCTCAGTTTCATACCCAGAAGGTCAATTTGGGACAATGTGCACTCTGTGGCTAACGCATGCCAGTCCATAGCCTCTGGGGCACTTGTATTCTTGGACCAACAAAAGGCCTATGATAGAGTAAACTGGGAATACAAAATGGCCTGCCTTCATCAAATCCGCCTACCCCCTCGCTTCATCAACTGGGTGATGCTGCTCACGGAATCTGCAACAGTGGCAGTACGTGGCCCTGGCTTCCTAACGGAAGTAGTCTGCCCTCAAAGGGGCTTGCGACAAGGGGACCCCCTCAGCCCACTCTTATACAACTTCAGCCTTGACCCACTACTGAGAAATGTGAATGCCCAACTCACTGGGGTCCATGTGCCAGGCCAAGCCCCATTCAAGATATTGGCGTTCGCAGATGATTGTGTGGTTGGGGTGTCTAATAATCAAGACGCACGCACGCTTGAAGCTCTCATCCAGGAATATTCTTGGGTAAGCAACGCGGCACTGAACGCCTCCAAAACTGAAATCATCTTTTAATCAGTTTCAGAACTGCTGGGCCCCAGCAATTAGTTCCCAACCCAGCCCATCTGCTCGCCCACGTCCACGCCTTACTAACTCAACACACACCGCTCCACTGGTGCTCCCCTTCATGCCACGTCCTACCACAGGACCGGTGCGCCATCTGGGCGTGTGGATGGAGGCAGGCGGATACACGTCAGCAGTAATGGAGTGCCGTATTCTGGACAACGTGACAAAGTGAATCGCCTCTCTCAGAGCCCACCCTACTTCCCTTACTGGCAGGGTTGTTTTAGCCAACCCTATGCTCCTATCCAAAGTCTGGTTCGGAGCCCACGCCATCCCCTTCTCCCCAAGCTTCTTCAAATCCTTGTATGCCTTGCTGCAAGGATGGCTTTGGTCAGGCCGCCCTCCACCAGTGTGGCTAGAGGTCATGTTTGGCCCACATCATCATGGTGGCATGGGCCTGCTTGACTCAAAGCCCATGCTGCCAAGATCCTGGGCACCTAGATCGCGGCCATCACCGCTCCTACACTCCCATCCCAACACTGGTCCCGCGCAGCCTGCTCCAACTTCTCCTGAGCCTTGGGCCTCAACAATCCATCGAACCCCACTCCCTGATGAAATACCTCGCATCACACACATCAGCCACAGGTCCTCACGGGACTAAAACCCACTACAAACGAATCCTACTCTCCATGCAGAGCGCAGAGTGGAGAATTTTTATTAGTGGACATACAACCCAAAGAGGCCGCCCCTCTCCTCAGTTCACACAAGAGGTACAAGGGCTACCATCCATGATGGCGTGATCCCCATTTGGCCTCATGTCCTATCCAGGGTGGACTACCTGGACATGATGGACATCCCTTATTCCATTGAGACCCAAAAACAATCTGGAAATATGTACATCACCCTGTGTTGCAGCCTCAAGTCCGCTCCCATGTGTGGCGCTGCCTGAGGTGGGTGTATCGTACAGCTGAGCGCTCTAACGCTTTACACTCATCCTGTGTCATGTGCAGCCAGTATGGAACGCTGTTCCACCGCCTGGAGAAGTGCCCCACCTATAAAGTGATATGGCGCGAAGTTCAACGTCTACTGGGCCAGGATCAAACGCATCCCTTCAGTCTGTCAAGAGATATGTTTGCTCTATCAATGGCCTCCTCCCCTTCCACCCTCCCTCCATGCTCTGGTTGTTGCAATCGCCATGTGGACCATCCACACGATTGTCTTAGATGCCATTGCAGGCTCCACCCCCACCCTCCCAGAAACTGTCCACAGATTACAGTCTCATTTGGTAGACCACTTTCAAGCGTGGATGTTTGGATACCTCCCATTGCATCACTGACAGCTGGTCTCCTCCTGGTTCCCAGTCTGGTTCATCAAATCAGAACCCTTTCTCCACACATGCTCAATAGAGGCTACGGCCCCTTCACACGTTCTCTCCCCTCCCCATAAGTGGCGTTCCCGCTGGCAACAAGAGATAGCATTGCTTCTCTGGGGTGCCTCCCCCGGTACTAAGTTTATCTGTCCTGAGTCATATTCAGAAGTGTCCATCCCATGGTCGGCCTTTCCCACAATAAATTTAAAATCTCATAAGACCCTGTATCATCCTTCTGCAAATGGAGCTGCGAAAAAGGGTAGAAGGCATTTTTGTGGCTATACTTTAGGATAATGTCCTTTTTATGTCCTAGTGGCTATAATTTATTTCTTCCAAGTATCAAGTTAGCATATAGGGTCAGTCATCATTGAGGAATAGGTATGTCCCTTTTGTTAGATTTTTATGGTTGACTTGCAAAAAAACCCTTCAAGGAACCCTTAAATGCTAATAAATTCATCTTTCTTTCAATTTGATAAATAAATAAAAACCAAATTTGAATTTAAAAAAAAAAAATGAACACTAGATCGAGCCAAAATTTACCAATGTTAATGCAATTGACACCTGCTGCCCTGGCTTAGGGTGGTGGTGTGCCACCATCTGGCATCTTTTGGCTGCCGCCATAGTGCACCCTGGCTGGCTCTGCTAGCCCTCCCAACACTACCAATTGTTATGTCCTCCTCAGGACTTGGCCCAACACCTTGCAAGCTCCTAGGCGGTGCTCCAGAGCCCTTTGGTGCTCCCATGGAGCAATTTGCATCTTAGCCTCTGGGTCAAATATATGAATCTCTTCCCATATGCAAGTGCAGCCATCATTGAGATGGCCATGAAAGTTTTTAGACATGCCGGCTTTATTGATTTCTTCCCCTTTAAGGGGTACTTTGATTTCAGCTTCCATTCAGAAGCCAATGCATGGGCAACAGCTAAGCTGTAAATCATTTTTAAAAAAATTCTCATTCCCACCGTTCTAACCTGGCTCCCAGATGAGGCCACTTTGGTGGTCCAGTTTGCTGGGTTGTCCTCCAATCTCTCCCCTGAACGCCTCCACTATGAGCTCATGGAGGGTTTTGCCAGTTATGGCACAGACCCTGTTTTGCAGTTTGTGTTCCAAATGGGGCGGATCGTCTGGCAGGGCCTCATGACTTTGTGACAATCCACCCGTTTCATCATGATACCCATCTCGTGATTCCCCTCCACATTGTGATCAGATCTTTCCCTGATCACCCATTCTGGGAATGCATCAAAAATGGTCACGCCATTTTCCCCTTGTGCTTCAAGATTGACCACTTGAAGCGCAAGGGCTTTATGGTTTCCACTTCCACTGCTTCCACAGCTCATCCCTTGGGTGTTGAGCCTGTGGCTGTTTTGCCCAACTTTATTCAAATGGGGTTTGATCCTCCCACCCCCAACCTTGGGGCAATATGTGCTGCTTTAAAAATAACAACCAATCAAAAAGATAAGTTTTGAAATTTTTACCTAAAATTTGACAAGATTATGGAATCCTGAGTTGATGGCTGAACCTGTTTCAACTGAGCTTCCATGGTCAACAGCACATGGCCAATTATCTCCTGCAACTGCCCCAATTCCAGTAGCTTGCCCAGTGCTGGCCAAATCCAATCCATTTGAGGCTCTCAAATGGATTGATAAGGATGAATGGCCATACCACGTCAAGCTAGATTTTGCTTTTGAGGAATCTTTTGTTGATCCTCCAAAATCGTGGCCCCACCGTTTTCACCTAAAAGCGGATTTCCAATTTTATAAAAAATATCAATAAAATGGCAGTTGAAGCCGCTGCTGCTCCTTCCAACACCCTACTACGCCAGCAACTCCATGGGGCGATGGAACCCCTGGTTGAGGGTATTCCTATCCCCAATTTCCCCAATGATTTTGAGGAAGATGCAGAAATATAAATTTGAGGATCTCTCTTTTGGTGCGAGCTGCACTTGCATTGACATGGCAAAAACTTCTCTTTTTAGCCCTGATTATTCTGAAACCCACCGGTGCATCAAACTTTTCACTTGTGTGCTGGCTCTCATCACTTTTGCTGAGCATCAACATGCTCAATACATTGAGGCGATGGATACTGCTGGCCTCATAAATGATGAAAACCCACAACTATACCTTCTTATGCACATGTTGATGATTCTCCCACCCCAATGCTGTCTGCCATGGTCTACCAGCTAAAGTGGGAGATGTACAAAAGTTTCGCTCAAAGCTTCCTTACCTTTTGATATGTCTTCCTAGGCTGTTAGCTGAGGTTCATATTAGGAAAAATTTTATTAGTAATATTCCCTTTATTTGCCCATTGCAAATAAAGATGCGTGGTTGCTCCCCCTTATGGGTTGAGCACCACTAGTGTTAAAAAAGAAAGAAACCTTAAATGCTGATAGATTATTACCATTGATAGATCCCTTGATACTTACTGATTTATCTGCATAATCTGATAAAGTAGAAAAACCTCAAAACCTCCTTAAGTGCGCATAAACATCCAAATTAACATTGCAGATAATAGCTATGATATAATTATAGTGGTTGATTTTATGACCCACATGGGTGTATCAGTTGGTTTTACAGCACAAACCTAATTGCACTTACAAAAATAATGCAATTACAACTAATGCATAATGAGATTTTGTATGTCAATCTTTGTAATTGGCACAATAGCACTTAGACTTGGACCACCCAATTAAGGAGTAACTAGTTCTACTGAGAAGCATGCAGACATCCCAATTTGGGTTGCATTAATATTATAATATAATAGTATATTTTCCCCATCTATTGTATTTTGCCAGCTGTATGATGAAACACTAATAGGGCTGATCATAAAGCGAATATACACCTCTGTGGTGCTAATATTACGCCCAAAATCCTCCCAATTACAAAGGTAGAAGTGCCACATTAGGCTGAAACAATTGCAATTAAGTTAATTTAAGGCCTTAATTATATTGGGGAATTAATATTTACCACTGTCATAATCTGTAGAGTATTGTCATGGTTTTAATGAACTCGTCCAATAGATGAGTATGGCCAGTAGATTCCTGAGAGGTACAAAATACTAGCGACTGACCTATTAATAAAATATCATCCTATCATCTGATCTTTATTTAATTATCATTTACTTATAATGTATATGTTTTTGGTGATAATGTTGATGCATTAAGTTAGTATTAAGAGAGTTAGCAAGCATTAGGGAAGTTTATTTTTTTACCTGCGTCATTAGAAATACCTGATTATGAAGGGGAAATAATCAGAAGAGCCAATATTTCTTAAGGGGTTGTAATCTTTAGAACAGTTAGGAATGCCCTAAGACACTTGGTAAAGACTGAGTATATATTGTAAGAAATTCTTATTGACTATTGAAGCTTGAGTTCAACTAATAAGAGAGTAAATCCTCAAAATTAACAAGTGTTGACACTAAAGCTAAAGTACTCACCTTAATATGAATAAACAAAGTATCTAGTAAGATGTTTTTTAAAAATATCATTAATAGAATGAAGACTATATATAGAGAGATCACTGAATACTCCAACAGTACCCATTTAAACACTGAGGAGAATGAATTATACTCAGATCAATCACGGCGGGAGGAGGTCATATGGAATCAACAGGCCCAATTGAGTTTACTTCAGATAGAGTAAAAGAGATGATGAAAACTCTTTTCCATGGATAAAAAATTGGCTCATCTCAGGCCGACCTGTCTTTTGGTCTGTTCTACTATCTTGTAAACCAAGCCTTTAAGATTGAAATGTACATTCAATACTGGGAGGCGACCATGGCAACTCTTTCTAGATGCCTTACCAGCATCAAGCAACCAACAAATTTTTAGTTATTTTTGTAATACCATCCATCAAGCACACACATCAGATTCTGGCCCAACAGAATCTAGAACTCACCAAAATCTACTGAGTTCAAGAGAAAGAACGATCTTTCCAATCAAGCTTAATGGATAAACTAAATTCTAGTTTTATTGATGCCATAAAAGCAATCATCAACAAACTGAGCATGAAATAACGCTCATCAAAGGCTGAACATTTTAGAGGAACAGCTCAACATGGGAGTTCTAAAGATAGCTGCTAAAGTCCCTGCTCATAATAATTGTCTACTGAGTGGGCACAAAATGTCAATAATCGCTGCCAAAAGCTGCAAACCCACTAATAATTTTTGTCTTCTCAGACTGAATGCCTTACTGATGAGGCTACCTCTGCTCGCAGAAATCATTTGGATCTAAAAATGGGGAACGTTTAGTTTAACTAGTATGTCCAAACTGAGATGGTTATGCTACAGAAGAAAATTTAAGATCTTGTTGCACTATTGGAAGTGCTGAACAATGCGAAATAAATTTCTTAAATCAATGATGAATTCTCAAAAATTTGGTCAGTAGTTTTGGCTTTGTAAGCTAAGAATGCTGAGCTCGCCTAAGAAAAATGGGAGCTATAAACTCAGGTATCCATGAAAAATTCACGCATAGTTAATGTAACCAAAGATGCCAAAAATATTATGGCTCATCAAGTTGCATTTACAAAGGTACATGATAGCCTTTTAAAAAAGATTGATACCAAGAAGAAAAGCTGTCAATGTTTGACCAGTCCTCAAAGAGTGAAAAGTAGTGGAAGCTCCAGATATTTGGGCATAAAAAGATTAAGAAAAATGCCTGAGGTCTAAGTTTTAAGAGTCTAACTAGAAGTTCAGAAACATTTTTATGAAGAAAATTATTGAGGATTGACAATGATCCTAAAACTGACATTTAAAGCGTTCAATCCATGCCTAAAACTTTGGCTTCAATCCTGACTCTGGATAATACACATCCAGAACGTGGCCCAATTTATATAAAAGATTCATCAAGACGTTCCAGAACTAGATGAAATGAGACCCCTTTGGCAAAATTTGTCCATGAAACCTTCAAACTCCTAAACTTGCCAAAATTTGCAGATAGAAATGTACACTCATTCTTTAATTATTTGAAATGGCAATGAGAGGAGCTTCAGACCATGAAAAAGCATCAGGCTGGTTAACTCAGTAGATTATCATAGCATCGACCTTTTTGCCTTTTAGGTTGTAGAATGGTCCTATGTGGATGTCAAGTGCGCGGTGATAAACCAATTTGGAGGGCCTGAAAAACTATCAGCCCAAAAAGTGTTTTTCTATATATTGAAACTCATCAGAATGAGTCTATCAAAGGCTTTGCTGATAGGTTCTATCACGAAGCTCAATTCTTACTTGGGTCCAGTGCAATGAACAAATTTGGCGTGAAAATCGCAATGGAGCATAAAGTTAAGCCATACCGCGACCTGCAATGTGTTGTGATTCTAGCCTTGAACCTTAGCATGAGAGCTGTAGAGCTTATGGACTACAAGAGAAAATGCGCTGGTTTTTTGATGCCCCTAATCGTTCCAGGGTTCAGTCAAAATCCAATTTTTGGTCCCATTAAAACCAACTCAGCTGATCAAGGAAAGAAAAATTATTCCACAAATCAAAAAATGGATCAGCAACAAAGACCAATGATATTCAATAGCTGTGGTCAATAGGGGCGTTTTGACAGTCAATGCTATAGATGGGCAGATAAAAAACCTGAGGTAAATGTGTCCCTAAAGGTTAACAATGAGGAGAATGCGGGAAAAGAGCATATGTAATAGAGGTGGATAATCTCTCCACCAAATGCTCTACAACACATTTCCCCTGACCCAGGAAAGCTCTTTTTGACTGATGAAGTGGCTGAAGATAACCTGCATCACATCGTGGCTAATGACGTCTACATGATTATTACTTGCGCTAAAGCAAAAGAGTTAAAGCAATTAGAAAACACTGAAGAAGATTGGGCTAAATTGTCTAAACCATATGTAAAACAAATTGTCAATCAAGGGTTAGACTGCTCCACCAGATACTTTACTGACCTGCTCTCGCTACATGATGTACAAGTGGCTATTAAATGAAGACCTTGGCAGAGAAATTTTTCAGTTACCTGCTCAAGTCTGAAATCAAACTTAGAATAGTGTAATCATAATGATATTCACCTAATAAACAATTGTGATCCTTCTCATAATGTATATATGGGGATATAGCAGTAAATAATGTTAGGGTATGGGCTATTGTATATGGTGGAGCTACTATCAACATTTTTTAGCACTAAATTAGTCAAAAAGCTGAAGATTGTGCCCAATGTTGCTCACAGCCAAGAGTATGACATTGGAGGAGCGCACACAACTAAGTCTCTTGGGGCATACAGCACACTACCCTTGAGTTTTTATCCATCATAGTTAATGCTCCAGCCATAGTATTTCTGAATATAAACAATGACAGCCTAATCAGGATCGATTTTATGAGAAAATTTAGTGTTGTTACAAACCATAAAGAGGACATTCTCGCCATTTTGGGTAGAATGTCCCGCTATATAATTACAAAAGTAGGAAGTTTGAAGAGAAAAAACCCAATCTATTTTTTGGATATGTCCTATAAGGATGGCTTAGTCCCAATTTAGTACACCAAATCTCTCTCAAAAATTAAATCCCTACCAACGCAGAATTATGAGTCAAAAAGGATCCCACTTCATTTGAATCAGCAAGTAATGGTGCTGCCTGGAACTCATGTAGTTGTCCCTACTAGATAACTATAATAATTTAAGAAGGGCTTTTTGGGTCAATATTTCAACCATGGTCTAGATCTTAATTTGAACCCAATACCGCACTTGGTATCATTATTCCTGGACATGAAGAGATCTGTTCCTCATCTAGTACTAAAAAAAAAAGAGATCTGTTCCTTATGTGTAAAATTACAGGATTGGCCCATCACTATAAAGAGGCATCAAGTTAATGCCTTTTTACATATATACCTAAACATGGAGATTCATGCCCTTTACAATTTTGAAACCCTCAATAAAATAGGGCTTTCTGATTAGTGGGAAACTGGCATTAATAATGTTGTCCAAATGGTTGAATTAGGGAACCTGACCGACCCAGAAAAGGCTCAAGTTCAGGAGTTATTTTTTATTATACCAGGAAATATTTGTAAAGGATTTGACCTAGGTTGTGCTAGGAAAGTGATTACACCACTGATACCTTTGATCTTGGCCCAATATGATTATGTCAAATTATTTGCTAAAAAAATCAGAAGAAGAAGTTTCAAAAGAATCTAAGAGCTTCTAGATCATAGCATGTTAGTCCTCTCAAAAAACCCTTGGGCCGCCCCAATTTTGATAGTAAAAAAGAAGGATGGGAGCAATCAAGCTGTCATTAATCACCAAAAACTTAATATCACTAAAAAGGACTTGTTTCCACTTCTGCAAATTAACAATGCTTTGATGACTAAGATGCGTGAAATTTTTGTCTATTATGGAACTTATAAGTAGATATTGGCTGACCAATATGCCTAATAACGAGTGCAAAAAGCGCGCAATAGGTCTCAAAAGAGCATATCTCATCCTACAGGGATTCTGCAAGGGCTATGTAATGCCCCGCTACGTTTCAGAGAGCTATGGGCATGATCCTAGGGAGATCAAGAAGTTGTCCTGTGTGGTGGTTTATCTGGATGACATAAATGTTTTCAGTCTCAATTTTAGTGTACATCTGGAACACTTAGATGATGTTTTTGATAGATTAGCGTCTGCTTATTTTAGATCATTCCCAGGAAGTGTCAATATTTCAAAATAAACTCTATTACCTTGACTTCGTTATAAACAAGGAAGGACTTTGACCCCAGCCATCTAAACTAGATATGATATCAAAAATGAAATGGCCTAAATTGAAGCGTGATATCAAAGTTTTCTTGGTAATGATCATTTTGTTATCACCAATTTATGCCAAATTTGCACAAGTTAGGAACCCTTATTTCATTTACTCAAATATAAGGCCACATTCAATTGTAATTGGTAAGCTAAGATGCATCTATTTAGCTTTGATCAGCACTAATAGTAGCTCCAGTTTTGTGATACCTAGACTTTAATTGTGAGTTTATTGTTCAAACCAATGCTTTTCTTATGGCAGTTTGAGCCATGTTGTCCCAGATAGGAGAAAACAGTGAAGAACATCTGGGAGCATTTGCTAGTCAGACATCAAACTTACACAAAAGAAACTACAAGGTGACAGAAAGAGAATTCTTAGCGGTCATATAAGTCCACATGCAATTTTGGTATATTTACACGAAACTCATTTCACTGTTGTAACAGGTCATGCATCCTTAAGATAGTTGAACAACTTTGATGAAATTGATGGCTGAATAGTGCTGTGGGCACTAAAGCCTCAAGCCTATGAGTATGTGATTAAGCATTGTGCCAGGGTGAAGCATCAACAAGATGACTGCTTATCGCAATTACCCACCATTGCCACAGTCAGTTTAGCCTCCAATGAGTTATTCCAGAAAAAAAAATGTGGTGAATTTCAAGATGAGCCTGAATCCGTTTTATAAAACCTATTGGATTTATGACAAGACACCATGATCAAAAATGAAGTGCTGTACAAAGTGATCAAAGGAAAAATTCATATTTCTGAGGCCATCAGCACAAACAGGATTTATAACAGCTGCCCATAAGGGAATAGGATACTTTGGTTTAATAAAATGAAGGAACATATTAAGCAATACTACTACTGGGATTTGATGCATATCAACATTCAGAAAACACTAGAGTGTGGTGAGGAATGCTAAGGTAAAACCGTTCCAAAATAGTACTTTATGACAGCTCGTTAAGCCCAAATTTTTGTGGCATGCTTTTTCAATTGCTATTGTCAGACCGCTTCCCACTAGTAACTCTAAGTCCAAATACACTAATGTGGTTATTGACCACTTGACAAAGTGGATCAAAGCTAAGGCTATTTGGGAAGTAGGCAAAGTGACCTTCAGGATTCTCTCTTTATTGGGGGAAGCCCCAGATATGGGTCACAACTTGCCTATGTGCAAATGTCAAGTTGGGCTCCCCATTGACTTGGGTTGAGCCTGACTTGAAGTATTGGGGATTAACCCCAATAATATTAGTATTTTATATAATATTAAATTTTATACTGGCGACTAGTGCTGAGGATGTTAAACCATCAATTAGGTCATGGGAATTACTTTCTGATGCAGAACCCCAATCAATTAGCCCTTTTGGGATACACCAGAAAATCATGCTAAGGATGGTCCACGCCCTTGTATTAATGATAATTATATATAAATATTTTGCTTTCAGTAATCAATGCTGACATCCCTCTCCCAAATCCTCCCTTTAACAATCCTACTTTACCCTCAAGTCCTATAAATACCTCAAGGCGTATTTTAATAAAATGTACCATATCTCACCTATCTCTTTTCCTAATTTAGATTTATGTAAGGCCTTGATGGCCTATTAACTCGCTGGAGGCTTCAGTGCCCTGATTTAATAAAGGTTGGGTTGGAGTTGCTCCCCATGCCCAACAGTGACTATGGCTAAGTTTGTCATTGATAAATGTTTTCCACTAGCGCGAGTTTCCATAGGATATACTGAGAGAACTATGAAAGAAATTTTAAAGCCAATGTTAATGTGAAGCTCAATCAGTTAATGTGATTAAGGAGCATGCTTTTTGCTCCCTATCATCCTGAGACCAATGAGATAATTGAGTGAGTAAATGAGATGCTATTGAACATTATCCAAAAGTTAACCTTAAATAAATCATCCAAAATGGAGAACATATATAAGCTAGCCATGTTTGCCTAAAAAATATCTTATCACTTGGCTACTAAGATGTCGCCTTTCCAGGTCTTTTATGTAAGGCATTTAGCCCTACCATAACCGCTGTACTCATTCCTGGAGGACCCTGAAAAGAGTAATTATCCCCAATATGTCAAGAGCTTGTATATATCCTGATAAAGTTTCAAGCTCTGGACTTCAATAACAGTATTGCTATTAAAAAGGTCTGACACAAATAAAAATGTGAAGAAATACTACAAGTTGGTCAAATTTGAAGTTGGTGATGAGGTGCTATTCTGTAACACTAGCATATCAAGCCAATTAAAGAAGTTATATGCAAATGGATAGGCCCATTTAAGTTTTTGATAGAGCCTCAAAATTTCATTCATCAATTAAGGAAGTTAAAACTGACCATATTTCTAACCACGTCCACAAGAAATTAATTAATGGATTTAACATAATGGATGATTAAAAAAGGGACAGAATTAAAGACATATTTTGTAAAATAAAAAATATAAGATATATTTCTATGGAAAAAAATTATAAAAAGGATGGAATTGAATAATAGAAGGAAATTATAAGAAGAGAAATATTTATATTTCTTTTGTGTAATGATAACATCAGTTAATAAGATTTTAATTCAAACTGATAATTTTGTTAATTACATAGGTGAGATGAGCTAATTCAACAAAACCCAACTAAACTGGGTGAAAGTCATATTGGGCAATGGCCAAAATGGTGCATCCAAGGGCAATAAACGCCCTGGAGGGGGATTGGGAGTCAACACCGCCAAAAAACACCAAACCCAAACGCTTGACAGGTTTGTAGAATTTACCATAAAACAGAACCTATATATGGAGATACAGTACGCACAGCCCCTATCAAAAGTGGAACATGGGCTCCAACTTTTCTTAGGGGTAGAATCTCCAACCCAGTGGAAAAAAGGTAGGTGAGACACAGGCCTCACTCTTTCCCCACATGGTATATGTTACCACCCACACCATCCACTGCAGCTGAATTGATATGGGTTCAAAACTGAAGAAGATGTAGACAACGCAGCAAAAGTCTGTGTTAAAATTACCCTCCCCAAGGGCAAACAAATTGTGTGCACTGCGCACACCAGATGGAACAAAGCAAACACTTTGTCCATCTTGTTTGACTTGCTTCCCACTAACCTCCTCCATAAACTAATCAAGGAGGTACTCTGAATTGGCCTTCAGAGCTATGGAGAAATAAAAAACTAGAATCGCAGTGATTCCACCTGATGCTGAACCTGTGCACAGGAAAGGCAATCGCCATGATCAACTCGGTCCCTGACGTGGCTGTAGACCTAATCAAAATCCCACACACCGCGGTGTTTCACCTCCCAGATGGGGGAGTGTTGAAACCTTTCTGCATCACACTGGAATATGCACTGCCCATCTGCAACCATTGCATCGCACTGGAGAACAAGGAACATGCGTGCCCTATAAAGGAGGGCATCTTGGCCCATACTTTGCAATGACACTATGATTGAAGATGAAGAAACCTTCAGAAAAATGGTTAATGCTAACCACGCTTTCCTCTGGGGAGAGGACGAACACTAAATCCTCATAGACCCAATATCACCCAAAGTACAAAAACAGGCGCAGAAGGCCCACAAGTGGGCAGTGGCAAGGCTGCATCACTCATGACCTCCTAAATCGACCCAGACCAAATCCAGATGGACAGAGAGGAAATTAACTGAACCAGCCAATCAGAACAGAATGCCAAAGCTTGAGGAGCCATGGAGGATATTAACTGAGCCATCCAGTCATATCAGACAACCCATGCAGAAAATTTTCTTAATAAGCTGACAGAATCACCACGTGATCTCAATCAAATAAACTTACTGGGACAATCTAACTTCACTATGGACGAGCCAACAGGGCCCAGAACTTCAA
This sequence comes from Massospora cicadina, assembly GCA_022478985.1. Taxonomy (NCBI): domain Eukaryota; kingdom Fungi; phylum Entomophthoromycota; class Entomophthoromycetes; order Entomophthorales; family Entomophthoraceae; genus Massospora; species Massospora cicadina. The sequence continues at coordinate 36,617 of JAKSZP010010934.1, read as the reverse complement.
AAATAAAACCCTGAAACATCAAAAACCAATCAGCACACCAATCCAAGTCAAACAAAATTACGTGTGGAAAAGCTTAATACAATGCCCAAATCTAACACTACCCACATGAGATCATCACAAGGTAAGGAGCTGGAAAACGCCTCAGAGTGGACTAGCCCAATCACATGGAGTAAGTCCAATGCAATGAGCGGAGGACTAGGGCCAGAAGGCCCACCCAACCACTCCTGAGGCGCTGCGGGCACCTCAGTGTCAATAGGGACGCTAAACATTGCAGGAGCTAGGGATTAAGCATCCCAAGCCAAAAGCTGGACTTCCTGAACAAACCCCCAGTAGACATCTTGGCCATCCAAGAGACCCACTGTCTACAGGGGGAAGAGAAATCCTGGGAGGCCAGTGTCTCACCGTCCCTGTCAATATGGAAGTCCCACTGTAGGGTGGTCATCTGTAATAATAACAAAAAATTAAAAACTGTTGAGTCCTCATTGCACTTAGATGGCCGCATCCTAATTGCAAGGATTGTAAACCAAGAGGCCACACTATTGATAGCCTGTATCTACACACCGTGCACTGCATCTGAGAGGAAACAATTCCTCAAATCCATCCTGAAGCTCAACCTCCCACCAGACACCATCCTGATGGGCGATTTTAACTGTTGGGACAACCCCACCACAGACTGATGGTCCAACCCCAGAGGATACCCACCAGGACACATCGAGTTCCGTGCATTGAAGGCATCCCTTGGCCTATATGAAACCCTCCCCCCAGGTCTCCACTCCTTCCCCACATGACCCACCCAAGCATTGCAAGGGAACGCTCATCTCAATGAGCTGCATCAAACACATCCTCACACTGAAATCCTGCTGCTTGTTTTTTACTAACTTTGCTACTAACAAAATCATTTTTCCAACCACTGTCTATTTTTGGTGCAGCTCACGCCACCATGACTCAAATGTGTACGTCGCCCTGGATGAAGATATAACCAGAAAATATAAAACTACCTGAATAGCCAACTGGGTCAAGCATGAAGCATCGAACCCAAAATTTGCAACCCCATTTACATCAGATCCCTTAAAACTTGGGAAAATTCAAACCCAAATTAATAAACAAGACTCACCACCTCACATCATGCAAATACACCGCAGATAACGCCACAATCAGATGCACCCTGGCGGAACTAGACCACCAAGAGCTCAACACCCCAAAATCTGGATACAGCCCAAACTGGGGGCGCAAATGGGTGGAGATTTTCACCTGACTAAACGCCCTCATCCACAAACACCAACACAGAATTAAAGTATCATGGAAAGGTAAGCACATAAAAGAAGGTGAAACCTGTTCGGCATTTTTCTTATGCCAATACCACTCCTGAGGCAATCTGCCGCAGTGCGCATAGGTCTGCAAAGCCGATGGAACTGTGGCAACTGACCCAACGGATGTCAAGGTGGAAATACACCATTATTACACTGAACTTTACCGCAACACACCATCTGACCCCCAAAAAATTAAAAAAAATTACACACATCCAGAATACAGAGTTCACCGCTGGACTATAGTTTCCTAAACCTGATAATTTAGGAGGAGCTCTGGAATACAGTCCACGGTGCACCCCATAAGAAATGCCCAGGCCCTGATGGGATACCCTACGAATTTTATAAAACATATTTTAAACAAATCGCCCCCCTCCTCCTAGCATCTATGAACCATTGCCTGCTGGAGACCCGTCTCCTGCCTGGAGGCCAGGAAACTTATGTCATTACCCTATTTAAAAAGGGCGACAGACTGGACCTGGCCAACTGGCGCTCAATAGCACTCTCAAACACTGACACAAAACTACTTACAAAGATTCTAGCCACCAGACTGGGCACATTAACCTCTAAATCCCTATCACCCAACCAATTTGGTTTTACACCAGGGCGCTCCATCTGGTCTAACATACACTCCATCGCCAATTTATGCCAATATAAAGCGATGGGAGCCCTGGTATTCCTTGATCAGGAGAAGGCATATGACCGCATCAGCTGGCCATACTTAAAAGAGTGCCTACATGACTTCAACCTCCCACCCAGGTTCATCAACTGGGCGATGCTCCTCACAGAATCCGCCTCTATGGCTGTATGTGGCCCTAGCTTCCTAACCAACAGGATCACCCCATGAAGAGGACTCAAGCAAGGGGACCCCTCAGCCCACTACTCTACAACTTCAGCTTTGATCTACTCCTCTGCATTGCTGACTTACGCCTCAGGGGCATAACTGCGCAAGGCCCGCCCCCAGTCAAGATACTAGCCTTTGCGGATGACTGCATGACAGGTATAGGTAACAGCAGCAATGCCCGACAGTTGGAATGCACCCTAGAGGAATACTCCATCATGAGTAATGCATCTTTTAATAAACGGAAAACTGAAATAATCCTCCTTGGCAAATACATCATCAACTGGACCACATCACCCCAATACGCACAGCCCAAGACGCAAAAGCCCACTCATCCTACCCTTTGCATTATCCCCCACCACCACCCCTGTCCGCCACCTTGGGATATGGCTGGAAACGAGGTGTATGCAAATGAGATGATTGAAAATAACCTACTACAACGGATATCCAAATGAATTGCCTCACTCAAGGGTAGATCTCTGGGACGAACGCGGTGAGTGGCAGTTGCCAAATCGCTCATCCTCCTAATGCTGTGGTTCCCCACTCATGCAATCCCCGTTTTGCCCATCTTTATAATGTCAATTTATGCGCCCATCCAGGGCTGGCTGTGGCCTGTATCCGTCCACCTGTTTGGGTGGAAATGCTATATGGTCCATGCTCCCGCAGAAGCATGGGCCTGATGAACTTTGAGAACCATGCCAACTGTATCCTGGGCACCTGGATAGAGAAAGTGCTAACCTCAGACCCCCACAACAGCACTGGTCCAGGGCAGCGAGGGACAACTTCGTGCAGGCACTCAAAATCCTAACCTACACCACCCTTCCAGCTTACCAACTTACCTCTCTAACTGCCCCAGTGAAATGGTCCCGCATGGAACCCCCTCACTTTAAACACCTTCTCCATACCATCCGACGCATAGGATGAACCGTCGCTACCACTGGCACTGTTCAGGGAAGGGGATGACCCAGATCCCACTTCATGATATAAAAGCCTGAAGACCACCCCCACAAAGACATACTTGCCACAACCCCAACCATCGCCAGAATCGATTACCTAGACACTTTGGCCATCCCCTATGACCTAGACACACAGAAGGCAATATGGAGGATGATGCATCATTCACTCCTCCAGCTGAGGGTAAAAGCCAATGCCTGGCGCTGCCTAAGAAGGAACTACAGAATGGCGGATTGCACCCACTCCCTCCACACAACCTGACAGTATGAGGAGAGGGCTCCCTACACCAGCGCTTAGAATCCTGCCCCCCATCCAGAGCCATATGGTGAGAAGTCGCGTGCCCGCTCAAGATCCAAGATGACCAGGATTTCTCTCTATCAGGAAACCTTCTTGCACTTCAGCTTGTGTCCCCAATCCCGTCTACCCTCCGCTCCCTATTGATACCCATTGCAATGTGGACAATCCACACTATTGCCTTGGATGCGTTCAAGGGCACAGTCCCTACCATCCATGTGGTTATCACTAGGTTCCACGTCCAATTACTGGAGCACTTCCAAGCCTGGCTCTATGGGTATATGAAGCCAAGGCAGCAGAGACTCATAAAGTCATGGTTCCCACTCTGGTTCCTTCACACGGATCCCTTCCTTCTTATTTGCTCCATAGTGGGGGCAACCTTCTTGGAGTAGCACACTAATCCCCCATACCTGGCGGTTCCATCTGGCAGCAGGGGTAACCTATGTAACCCAGGGTGCCCAATCCTCTCTAATCATCGCTATTCTTCACTCCCTTCCCATTTCTACACATGCATCGGTAATGCCCATCCCCTGGTTGGCTTGCCTCAGTTAAATAAAAGAAGAGAAATATATAATTATTTAGACTTTTATTCCTCAGCTTTGAGGAATGGAGGTGAGTCAGGCCCTGATTCTTCCTCTGCGCGCACCAATTCAGCTCAATATAATTGTTTAGAAATGAGAAAGAAAGTGGTTGCAACATAGAACAAGATGTGCTGCATGTTGGTAGCTGCAGATTCCCAGCAATCAATTTGGAGAGGAGGCACAAAAACATTAGTGTAATGTAATTAAGGCCGCATTTGGGAAATAAAATACATGTCTAAAATGAAAAGTTGACTAGAAAATCAGTTTGGTACTGATAGACCTCTGGGGTCAATAACTGAAGTTGATAGATTCAGATCTTTAATCTTTCTTTTGCTTCAATACCTAAATCGAAGCAAAATTCGGATTTTTAAAAAAAAGAACCATTAAATGACCACTTGATTGAGCCCAAACCTACCAATGTCGATGCAATCAACACCTGCTGCCCTGGCTTGGGGTGGTGGTGCACCGCCATCTGGCACCTTTTGGACACCGCCAAAGTGCACCAAGGCTGGCTCTGCTAGCCCTCCCAATGCTACTGGGTGTTATGTCCCCCCTTGGGACTTGGCCCATTACCTCACAGGCTCTCAGGAGGTGCTCCAGAGCCCTTTTAGCTCCCATGGAGCAATTTGCATTTTGTCCTCCAGGTCAAATATGGGAATCTTTTCCCATATGCAAGTGCAGCCATCATTGAGATGGCCATGGAAGTTTTTAGACATGCCGGCTTTATTGATTTCTTCCCCTTTAAGGGGTACTTTGATCTCAGCTTCCATTCAGAAGACGATGCTGTGGCAAAATCTAAGCTTTCATTGATTTTTAAAAAAATTCTGCTCCCCACCATTCACACCCAGCTCCTAGATGAGGCCACTTTGGTGGTCCAGTTTTCTGGGTTGCCCTCTTTCCTTTCCTCCAAACGCCTCTGCCACGAGCTCACAGAGGGTTTGGCCATTTATGAAACAGACCCCATGTTGCAGTTTGTGGTGCCCCAAGGGGTGGATCGTCTGGCAGGCTTTCACGCCTTTGTGACAATCCACCCATTTAATCATGACACCCATCTCACAATCCCCCCGCACCATGATCAGGTCCACCCCTGATCATCCTTTTTGGGCGCACATTGAAAACGACCGCGCCATCTGCCCCTTGTGCTTCAAGCTTGACCACTCAAAGCACAAGTGTCCCACAGTTTCTGCCTCCACCACTTCCATCACACCCCCTTCTGGCGCCACTACAGTGGCTGCCTTGCCCCATTTTTGAATGGGGCGTGATCCTCCCGCCCCCTCCCTCAGGTAATTCTGGCGCTGCTTCAAAAGCAGCAGCCAATAAAAATTTGACTTTTTAAAAAAAATTTGAATAATTTGGCTGGGTACGGAATCCTGAGTCAATGGCTGAAACAGTTTTGGCTGAGCTTCCATGGTCAACTGTTCATGGCCAATCAGGTTTCACCACCATCCCAACTCCTGTGGCTGGGCCAGCATTAGCTGAGCTTAATCCATTTGAGTGTCTCGATTGGAGTGATGATAGCAACTGGCATACACTGGGAAGCCAGATTTTGTGTTGGAGGAGTTTTTTATCCTCCCAATTTGTGACCCCGCCATTTTCGCTCTAAAAGCAGCTTTCTAAATTATAAAAATATCAATCAAATGGCAGTGGAAGCCGCAGCTGCCCCTGCCAACACCCTCCTCCGCCAGCATCTCCATGGGGTGATGAAACCCCTAGTTGAGGGTATTCCTATCCCAAATTTTACTTCCAATTTTGATGAGGATGCTAAATATGAAATTGAGGAGCTCACTTTTGGTGTGAGCCGTGCTTGCATTGATGCAGCGAAAACCTCTTTTTGGCCCCAACTATCCCCAAACTCAATGGCACATCAAGTCATTTACTTGTGTGCCAGCTCTCATCACTTTTGATGAGCATCAACTTGCTCAATACGTTGAGACGATGGACACCGCCAGCCTCAATAATGAAGAAAACCCACAACTATACCTTCTTATGCCTCATGTCGCTAATGCCCCTACCCCAATGTTGTCCTCCATGGTCCGCCAGCTAAAGCGGGCGCTAGACAAAAGTTTCCCCAAAGCTTCCTCACCATTTTAATATGGCCTTCTAGGCTGATAACCTAAAGGCTATATTAGGAACTTTTTAATTTATGATAATCCCTTTGTTTGACCCATTTGCAAATAAAGATGCATGGTGGCTCCCCCTTTTGGGTTGGGCACCACTAGTGCTAAAAATAAATTCAGATCTCCACCAACTGACAAGTGAGTCATGTGGGTAATCAGGTGAAGGCATCGCTCAGAGAAGATGTGCCTAAGGTGGCCAAGAGAGGCCATTTTGGGAGGTATTTGTCAGTGCTATCAGTGTGCTAGCCTTGAAAGGCTGCTTTAATGGCTGAACAAAAATGGACGTCAATTACATCATGGGTCTTCAATCCAAGTGATGAAGTGTAATTGGATGAATCTCAAGTGTCACTGAACTGGTATTAAAAACCTTTTCCTCAAAAGCTTTGGCTTTTATATTATCTTGTGGCTGAATGGAGATACGTTCAGCCATTAGTATTAAAGAGAGCTGAAAAGGCATTCATAACTGACCCTCATTTGCTCAAGAAGTTGGCCTCAATGAAGGTAATTCAAGGAACCAAACTTTCTAAATATGCCCAAAGCACTGGATAAAATTAAGGGTAAAGATAAACTCAGTCAAGAGGTCCCCATCCCAAAAGAGGGAATACAGAGAAGAATGTGCATCCTCAGGATTAAGAGTGCAACCAAAAGCGTCAGCGTGAAGCCCTATTGAAGAATGTGAATGAAGCTGATAACATGTAGATCCTCAGGTAATCTCTTTGGCTGGAATGACTCCTCCTCTATAATGGTTTCTGGCTTGGGGAATCCAGCTAATTGCTTGCTGGTGCTGATCTCTGCTGGATTCCAAAAATTACAATATTAAAAATGCAAAGCTTTTGTTATGCTAAAAGGCTGAATTATTAATAGTTTTATTTTAGTAGCAGCCAGGGGATAAAAAGTAAACCCTATTGATATCTAGCAGCTTAGTATTCAAATTATTTTGAGGATTAAAGGGAAATCAATGAAAAGTTCAGATTAGCTTAGTAATGTTCAAATTAGGGAATACGGGGGTTTGACCTATCAGAGCTCTGGAAACTCACCTCATTTTGGTGGAATGGCCAATGAAAAGTTGGTTGAAGGCAGGATATAACCGTATGGAAACGATTTTATATATTTTACCCAATCAATCTGCAAGATAATATTTTCACCTTGTGGGACCCCTTACAACCTTATAAAAGGACCAGTCTCCATGATGTTGGTTGTACTAAATTATCTGTAACATGGGGAGGGACCTCAGAATGACCCCCTGGATTTTGCTGAAGATTTGGTGCAATCTGACCACATGAACTCGTGCTATTTGCCAGAGTATTCATAGAAGTGTTATTCCAATTTGAGGGGTTCCACCAGGAATCACCCAAGGTCTTTTGGTCAATATTTTCATTATTTCCACCCAAAATGTTATTATAATGAGATTGGACTTGCAATTGTCTAATGGTATATAATAAATTATGATAATTCTCACCCAAGACCTTCTTCTCATAAAGTTGAGTTGTCATTTGTCTGTCACTGGCCAAGTAGAAGTGACAACTGTCAGTGCAGGGTATATTGACTTATTTCTGATCCCCAAATAGAACCTAAGATCAGTTACATTTTCATTTTTTTCCAATCTTGAAAATTGGCAGTGTTTCTCAGAGTTAAGACCTTTGATTTAATGGCAATATGCTGAGGATTTGCTATTAGCAGACATTGAAGAGAAAGTTGAGAAAGCAGGGTTCATATCCCAGTAAAGTGGGGGAAATGTTAGATTTTGATGGTTGACTTAATAGTAAACATATTTTAGAAAACCATCAATGCTGATATATCACTCTCATTATGTATCCCTAGATCTTTTCCAACTTATCTGCATAATCTAATAATTTAGATTTATATCAAAACCGCCTTAATTGCATGTAAACATCCCAATTGTCATAGCTAATAATGGCTATGATATAATTATATTTTTTATTGCGAGGAAGGCTGACCATGGGATGGACACATCCAAATTTAACCTGAAAGAGACAAAACTTAGTAACAGGGAAGGCACCCCAGAGAAGCGATGCTATCTCTTGTTACCAGCGGGAACGCCACTTATGGGGAGGGAGAGGGAACGTGTGAAGGGGCCGTAGCCACAATTGAACACGTGTGGAGGAAAGGGTCTGATTTGATGAACCAAACTGGGAACCAGGAGGAGACCAGCTGTCAGTGACACGGTGGGAGGTATCCAAACATCCACGCCTGAAAGTGGTCCACCAAATGAGACTGAAATCTGTGGACAGCTTCTGGGAGGGTGGGGGTGGAGCCTGCGCTGGCATCCAAGACAATTGTGTGGATGGTCCACATGGCGATTGCAACCACCAGAGCATGGAGGGAGGGTGGAAGGGGGAGGCCATTGATAAAGCAAACATATCTCTTGACAGACTGATGGGATGTGTTTGATCCTGGCCCAGCAGAAGTTGAACTTCGCGCCATATCATTTTAGAGGTAGGACACTTCTCCAGTCGGTGGAACAGCTTTCCATACTGACCACACACGACGCAGGATGAGTGTAAAGTGTTAGAGCGCTTGGCTGTACGGTACACCCGCCTCAGGCAGTGCCACACATGGGAATGGATTTGAGGCTGCAACAGAGGATGGTGTGCGTATTTCCAGATAATTTTTGGGTCTCAATGGGTTAAGGGATGTCCATCATGTCCAGGTAGTCCATCCTGGATAGGACATGGGGCCGTGTGGGGATCACGCCATCTTGGATGGGTAGCCCCTTTACCTCTTGTGTGAACTAAGGAGAGGGGCATCCTCTCTAGGCTGTGTGTCCGCTAATATGAATTCTCCACTCAGCGCTCCGCATGGAGAGGAGGATTCATTTGTAGTTGGTTTTAGTCCCGTGAGGACCTGTGGACAATGGGTGTGAAGCCAGGTATATTATCAGGGAGTGAGGGTTTGATGGATTGTTGAGGCCCAAGGCGCGGGAGAAGTTGGAGTGGGCCGCGAGGGACCAGTGTTGGGAGGGGAGCGTAGGGGTGGTGACGGCCACAATCCAGGTGCCTAGGATCTTGGCAGTATGGGCTTTGAAATCAAACAGGCCCATGCCACCATGATGATGAGGGCCAAACATGACCTCTAGCCGTACTGGTGGTGGGCGGCCTGACCAAAGCCATCCTTGCAGTAGGGCATACAAAGATTTGAAAAAGCTTGGGGAGAAGGGGGTGGCGTGGGCTCCAAACCAGACTTTGGAGAGGAGCATAGAGTTGGCTAAAACAACCCTGCCAGTAAGGGAAGTAGGGTGGGCTCTGAGGGAGGCGATGCGCTTCGTCACATTGTCTAGAATATGACTTTCCATTACTGCTGATGCATACCCGCCTGCCTCCACCCACATGCCCAGATGGCAGACCGGCCCTATGTTAGGCGTGGCACGAAGAGGAGCACCAGTGGGGCGGTGTGGGGTGAGCTGGGAGGGCGAGCACGTGTGCGAGCAGATGGGTCAGTCTGGGCACTGGTTGCTGGGGCCCAGCAGGTTTGATACCGACCAAGGAGGATGATTTCAGTTTTGGAGGCGTTCAGTGCAGCGTTACTTATCTGGGAATATTCCTGGATGAGAGCTTCAAGCGCGCGTGCATCTTTATCATTAGACACCCCAACCACACAGTCATCTGCAAACGCCATCATCTTGACTGGGGCTTGGCCTGGCACATGGACCCCAGTGAGTTGAGCATTCACGTTTCGAAGTAGTGGGTCAAGGCTGAAGTTGTATAAGAGTGGGCTAAGGGGTCCTCTTGTCGCAAGCCCCTTTGAGGGCGGACTACTTCCGTTAGGAAGCCAGGGCCACATACTGCCATTGTTGCAGATTCCGTGAGCAGCATTACCCAGTTGATGAAGCGAGGGGTAAGCGGAATTGATGGAGGCAGGCCCTGAGGTATTCCCAGTTTAATCTATCATAGGCCTTCTGTTGGTCCAAGAATACAAGTGCCCCAGAGGCTGTTGACTGGCATGCGTTAGCCACAGAGTGCACGTTGTCCCAAATTGACCTTCTGGGTATGAAACTGAACTGTTCTGGGGAGATGGTGGCAGATGCTACAATCTCTAAACGGTCAGCCATGATTTTTGTTAAAACTTTTGTATCCGTGTTAGTTAAAGAAATGGGGCGCCATTTGGCTAAGTCTAGCTTGTCCCCTTTCTGAAGAGTGTGACAGTGAAGGCCTCTTATCCTCCTAGTAGGAGGCGCATTTCCAGAAGGCTCTGGTTAAGTGAGGCAAGCAGTAGTGGGGATATGTATTTGAAGTACTTTTTATAGAATTCATATGGAATGCCATCTGGGCCTGGGCATTTCCAGTTTGGTGCACTGTGGATGGCTGTCCATAATTCGTTCAGAGTAATCAAATTCATTATTTCTGGGTATTGGGAAATGGTGCAGATGTGGATTTGGTTGAGAAAATCCGCCACTTTGGCCAGTTGAATTGGATCAGATTGGTATAACTCAGAGTAATACTTTTGTTTTTCGATTGCCACTTCAGCTGGCATATCTGCGATGGAATCATCTGATCTTTGCACTTGTGTGCAGGCTACACTCTAGCGTGGTGCAAAAATTTTTTAAAAAAATATGTGGTGCACTTGTCGCCCTCTGTAATGCATTTGGCCCTGTACTGAACACAAACCCGATGTTTGTGTTGCCTTTTGAGCGCGTTGATGTGGGTGGCTGCCTCCGCCCACTTCTGGCCCCATGCAGGGCTGTATCCTGTGGCTGGGATGTTGGACTCCAGGTGTGCCAACTCTGCCAGAGCGCGCAATATGACAGCCAATGTAGCTCATGAGCATCGGGAGGAGAGGTGGTGAGTGTGGCGGATGGTATCCTCTTTGAAGGCTGCCCATGTGGAGATGGGGTCTGCCAAAACGGTGTAACAAACTCTTTTTTCAAAGTTTCTGATTCCACCCAAGTGGAAAACCTGGCGACGCAAGTTTGGGAGGGCGGAGTTTGCACCAATGTTGGGCCTTAGCCACTGTGACAGGTAGGTGGTAGGTTATCAAGACCAGCTGGTGGTCAGAGATTTCGATTTTTATTGTTTTGAAGTGGGAAATGTGGGGTTGGAATTTTTCTGGCGTAAAGATTAGTTCTATGCAGGTCATGGACCTTAATTGGGCGTTGTGGACGTGGGGTCGCGTCATGTTTTTGAGCAGCGGGGCTCTCTGCAGCAGCACATCCATTAACCCAAGGGTGGCCTTTAAAATGCGAAGTTCTACATGACCCTGGGGGCGTGGGAGGAGGAAGGCCAACGGTCCATTGTTGGGTTTAGCCAAAGTTCATATCGGCAACTACAAAAGGGTCTGGGGGTAATGGGAGAAATTTGACCAATAAGAAAAATTCCTGACGTTCTCATGCACAGGTTGGGGTGTAAATGTTGATGATAGCGTGTGCCACGTTGGCCCATGAGAAAGTGACAATGAGGACTCAGCCATAAAAGAAGGATTCTGACAATAAAAATTTGAAAAAATTGTTTTTCTGAACTAGCACCCCACAGTGCTCTGACCAAAAGGATAGGGATGGGAGGAGCATGGTTTTCCAAGCATCCTCGGAACCTCATGGACAGTGGGACTCCTGGATGGCCAGGATGTCCACGGGTAAATTATTTTGTAAAAAACTCAGTTTCCTGCACGGGATGGCAAGGCCTTGAGTCTGGTGATATTCAACGTCCCTAAAGTGAAGGTTTTCCCCATCACACCTTAGGTGCAAGGGGGTGGGCACCCAGGCCCACTAGCCTTCTCTAGATCCCCACGGGCCTTTATGGCAGCGTGGGTGTTTGCAGTAACGCTATTGGTAGTTTTGTTGATTTTAGCAGAAAGGTTCACGTTGGCTTTTGCCTTCACTTATTGTTTCCCCAATGTTGGACGAATTTTTTGCGGTGCAGATGAGTTTGGTGCACCATCAATTGGGTCAAAAAAAATTTTCAGGTAGGTTGGAGACCAAGTCAGTTTCAACTGGAGCTTAGTTGCAAAGATTGGGTTAAATTGATCGCCCATCAGATCCTCAGATTGGGTGGCCCAAATGGCATGGGCTTCCCAATCTGATTGGTTGATGGATTCCCTAGTTGCTTCCGCTGTGAAGGTTTTGATGTCCTCCTGGCGTTGGGAGTGTGGGATAGCAGTGGTGACTTTGGCCACTTCCTTGGCCGCGGCCCTGCAGGCCTGCTTGGCCTTCTTCCGCTCTTGCGGAGAAATAGGTTTTACCAGTAGGTAGCAGCCTTGTGCTCCCCACAGGAAAGCCTCTTTGGTGTTTGTGGTTGGTTCGTAGTGCGCCTCTCCGCTGGCCATGGCCGCTGAGGGGTGCTCTTGGAATGTGATGTCCTCCTTGGTGGGGCATGCATGTGCCTTATGGCTGAACGCATCACAGTGGGTGCAGATGGTGGCGCGCTGTCCACAGTTACCTGGAAAGGGTGTGTGGTATGCCCTTCAATATTGATATATGTGGAGTGCAGGATCTGGGTTAGGTCCTTTGAAATCTCCTCAGTTGGGGTCAGAACTGTGATGGCTTTGCCAGTGCACAGGTGTGGCATCAGCATAAAGCATTGCATCTCGAAAGATTGTATTTTGCCATAAATGGTGAGACCATCTTTCAGGTGTTGCTCCAAAATGGCACATTTTACTGTAGTAGGCAAAAATTCAAACGTGAGGAAAATTTGGTTTTTTGTCCATCTGGTGCATATGGTTTCAACAACCCACTGCCCTTCAGGGAGGTCAATAACAATGCGCACCGCAGCAGCTTCATCTGCTGCCTCCTTGTTTTTGAAACCGAGGTCCAGCCAACCACATGACATGGAGTGAGGTGCGACGTACACCGCAGTTGGGAAAAAAGTGTGCACATCCCCACAAAATTTTTCCCATAAAGCTGTTTGTTGGATGTCCAGAAACACATGGACTCCGTATTCCACCAACAAGAGTGGTTGGGAGTGCATCGTGGCGATGTACTGGTTGCATTGTGCTTGCCAAGTGAGGATTTCTGGGGAATTAGTGACTGCCAGTTTTCTTAAATTTTTTTCTATTCCGCCAGTTTCTCCTGGGTGTTTTCAAACGTTTGAGGCCGCGGGCCTACCACCTGCTCCTCTTACCTTATTTGCCCAACTGCTCCCTGACATGGGCGCAGAATAATCTCCTCTGTGAGATTATCAAACTAGAATCAGACTTGAATTGAATAAGTTGCAAAAGTGATTGCAACGAGAGAGAAAAAGTTAGAAAGAAATCATATTGAAATGATCTAAAGATAATGTCTAAAATCCCATAGACAAATAGATGTAAAAAACTTAATCAATTTCCCGCCCTAGGGTGAAATTTGTATGTCAATCCTCATAATTGGTACAATAGCACTTGCACATGGACCTCCTGAATGGGTGTACCTTGTGTTGCAAGAGATTCCTGCTGATGTAATGATTAGGGTTGTGTTATTTTCTTTAATCAAAGCCAAAACTTTACAGAAGATGTATATGTCAGCAGTATGACAAACTCAAATTTTGAGAATCATAGTAAATATTGCACGTTCTTTATTACGATTTTTGTCCCTGATTACCTGAATATAAGAGTATTTTGCCACCAATAAACCTATCAATAAGTCATAGTTGTATCAATTCAGGGCTAAACAGAAATGGAAAATAATCTGTGGAAGTTGCGTGCTCAAAATGTGGCCAGGAGATGCCCTAGAGGTATAAATACTGGCAACTGCCTTAGTGAATAATCGTCAAATAATATAGTGCTAATAAAGGTTTATTTTATTTCTCAATTTTCTTACTGGTTTTTATCTGAAGTCTCTTTTGATAAATGTTGACGAGCTGGAATCTCGGAATCCACAGCTTGTAAATTTGCCTGCCTTGGTAGAAGTTCACAAATACAAAGGGAAAATTGAGCCCAAAATTTGAACATTAGAGGTAGGGTTATCTGAATACGCCTAGTGAGCTTCTGAACATTTCAAAATACCGTAAGACATTGGCAAAATTGAGGATCATTCAGCTGAACTTCAACCTGATTAAGCATGCAGAAATAATTTTCATGTGAGCGATCCTAGATAATAAAAACTGGTGATCACTCAATATTTGTGGCACACTCTGAAATGGACCCACACAACCAGTTCCTGGCAGATTTGGCCTGATGAGAAAGTGACAAAGAGATGGAAACTAGTGACAAAGAAATCTCAGAATATCCTAATACCAGCCTCCAAGGCTCTGATGCGGGTACCTTCTACTCCATGGATCTTATCACAGTGGGGGGAGCTCGTGTAGATACAACAAACCCAATTGATCTTACATCTGCAAGCTTAAAAGCTATTCTGGAATTTCAATATTAGGGTTTTAGGATTGGTATTTCACAAATCACTCCCTCCTTTGGCCTTTTCTACTACCTTAAAGATCAGGCGCTCAAGATGGAGATATACATGAAGTACCACAACGCAACTATGGCATCTCTTTCCAAACAACTCACAGACAGTCAAGCAACTAATGAATTCCTTGTTAACTTTGTCCAACCCTCAATTAGGCATACCTAGCGAATCCTTGATAGACAAAATCTGGAACTCACGGTTAATCTACCATGTGCAAGGGGAGGAACAATATTCCATAAGTTCTCTACTGGACAAATTAAATTCTAGTTTTACTGAAGTCCAAAAAGCAATTGTGGATAATATGGGACTTGCTAATGAAGCTCATGGGAGATTAAACACACTTGAGGAGCTATTAAACGAAGAAATCCTGAAGAGATCCCAGAAAGTTTGAGCTCACCATAGGCTATCACATGAATGTGTACAAAACATGAATACCCGCTGTCAAAAACTGAAGCCACATTCTGATTTCCTATTACTCTGTTGTAACAACACACCATATATACCGCTTTAGGCTGAAGAAATCACCTGGAATTAAATTCAAAGCAAAATGTTTTCAAGAATTATATTTGGTCTGAGCTGGATACTGTGAACAAAAACATCAAAGACCTTGCATAAAAGCCAGCAGTCCTGAATAGGGATGAGGATGATGTCTTGATCAAAGAGGAAATTTCAAAATTTGGACTGTTGTGTCAAGATTGCAGGTCAGAAATACTGAAATTACTCAGGAGAATTGGGAACATAGAATGCAATTATCAACTGCAAATTCCTGAGTAGACAGTATGGCCAAAGATATTAAAAGCATAACGTCCAATCAAGATTTATTTGAAGAATAGTATGAAAACCTTAAATTCAGAATTTAAAACCTAAAAAAGCAAAGCTGCCAGTGCTCACCCAGCCTTGACAAAAGTGAAATGGGAAAAAGCTCTGCCCATTCGTCCAAAAAACAGTTTGAAAAAACGACAAGGGCCAAATTCATGCATCAGAATCCAGTAGTTTGGAGCAATATTATGAAATTGAAATCATCAGAAATTGAAACCAATGCAGAAACTGATATTTCAAACATCTTTCCGATGCCTAGGGTTCTGGAATCAATCCTGACTCCAGATACTCCCCAACTGGAAAGAGAGCCAATTCTAAATAATGATACACCAAGACGTTCAAGAAGAACTACAACCCTATGCCCAAAAAAGAGGGCGAGATGACTTTAAACCATTGAACTTACCAAAATTCAATAAGGATGGGAACGCTCACTCTTTTCTCAAGCTATTTGAAAAAGCAATGTGGGTGCATCAGATCATGCAAAAGGATAACACTGATCAACTCACTTTATGCCCATAGCTGTGACCTCATTATGCCCTATTTAGGTGACGATTGGTCCCATATGGATGCCAAAATTTCAGCGACAAAACAGTTTCAAGAGCCTGAGAATTTAAGAGCTGGAAAAAGAGAGCTTCTTATTATTGAATTAAATTATAATGAGACTATTAAGGACTTTGCGGACAGATTTTTCCATGAGGCACAAGTCTAGCTTGGGTGCAACACAATAGATAAATTTGACGCTAAAATTGCAATGGAACACGCAGTCATGCCCTACCGTGAATTGCACCATATCATGATACCTGCATTCTATGGATAAATGGAAACCAAGAGCTTACCAATTACTTAAGAAGCTGCACCCGCAGTTTTGACACCCCTAATCGGCCCAAGGACCAGCAAAAATTACGATTTTTGGGCCAGAAAAGTAACAAAATGTCTGAACAAGGGAAAAATTCCCAAACTATGAACCAAAAATTTGAACAATAGCAGCAAAAAGGGCCATTCACATGCCACAACTGTTTTTTAAAAGGGGCACTCTACTAGCCAATGCTACAGACAGTCTGACAAAAATCCTGCGGTCAACATTGCTCTAGAAATCAACAGTGACAGCGAGGCGGGAAAAAAGCAGGTGGAGAAGAGGTGAAATGCTCTAACTTTACCAACATTCAACACATTCCAACTGACCCTGGTAAGCTCTTTAGGGCCAAAGATGTTACCAAAGATAACCTCCACCATATTGTGGCTAATGATGTCCTGATGGTCACTACTCAGGCAACAGCCAAAGCAACTAAACCCTTGAAAACTACCAAAGAAGCCCAATCAGAGGTATCAAAACCTCACACAAAGCAGATTATTGATCATAGTTTAGACCCTCAACACAAATGTTGAGCCGACCTACCTAAGCTTAACAACGTTCAAGTAGCCATTCCCATGAATACCTTAGCAGATAACTTCCAAGATATTTGCTCAAGCCTGAAATTGCACCCAAAATAGGGCAGCAATCACAGCATACATATTATAAATACCTCTGAAAACTACTCGAAATGTACCTATGTGGATATAGCTTTAAACAAGGTACAAACTTAAGCCATTGTTTATAGTGGTGTCCCTATCAATATAGTCAGCATAAAGTTGGTTAAAAGTTGAAAATTGCGCCCAATGTTGCCCACTGTCAACCTATGGTGCATCTGGAGCGCATACAACTAATTTTTGAGCGCATACAGTACCCTACCTCTCAGATTCAGATCTATTGTAGTGACAGCACCTGTTATAGTGTTGCCAAATACAAAAGTATGATATTCTAATCAGGACTGATTTCCTAAGGAGATATGGAGTTGTTACCAATAATAAGTAAGATATTTTTACCATGCTTGGCCAGGCTATCCCACTTTACTATAGCAGGAATGGGGCAGTTGAAAAAAGAAACCCAGCCTATTCATAAATCTGGAATATAAAGATGGAGTAGTCCTGATTGAGTATGCTAAAGCGCATTCAAAGATAAAAACACTACCCACTCAGATCAATGAGTCAAAGGACATCCCACTTTGGTCAAATCAGCACATTACTATACCATCCAGAGATCAAGTAATTGTCCCAACAAAACTAATAATTAATATCCTGAAAGGACTTTATGGTGAAGTATATCAACTATGGTCTAAATCTCAGTTCAAGCCAAACATTGCCCCAGTATTATCATTCCTGGCCATAAAGATATACACATCTTGTTGGAGGAATTCTTCATCAATCCTTGTAATTCGCGCCCCCACCATTTTCTCCCTAAAAACGGAATTCCAGTTTATAAATTATAAATAAAATGGCAGTTGAAGCCGCTGCTGCTCCTTCCAACACCCTACTATGCCAGCAACTCCATGGGGCGATGGAACCCCTGGTTGAGAGTATTCCTATCCCCAATTTCCCCAATGATTTTGAGGAAGATGCAAAATATGAGTTCAAGGAGCTTGCTTTTGGTGCGAGTTGCGCTTGCATTGACGCGGCAAAAACCTCTTTTTTTGACCCTAACTATCCCCAAACCCGCCAGCACATTAAGTCTTTCACTTGTATGCCAGCTCTCATCACTTTCGCTGAGCATCAACTTGCTCAATACATTGAGGCGATGGATACCGCTGGCCTCATAAATGAAGAAAACCCGCAGCTATACCTCCTCATGCCCCATGTCGCTGATGCCCCTACCCCTATGTTGTCCGCCTTGGTCCGCCAGCTAAAGTGGGCGCCGGACAAAAGTTTCCCCAAGCTTCCTTGCCTTCTGATATGGCTTCCTAGGCTGATAACCTAGGGGCTATATTAGGAATTTTTTAATTCATATTAATCCCTTTGTTTGGTCCATTTGCAAATAAAGATGCGTGGCAGCTCCCCCTTTGGGTTGGGCACCACTAGTGCTAAAAAAGGATATACACATATTGTGTGCCAACCTGAAAAATTGGCCTATCTCCATCAAACAACATTAAATAATCGCATTTCTGAATCTGTTCCCTACCTCTTATTTTCACTCATTCCATTAGTTTAGAACTTTTTGCAAATTAGGGCTTTCCAATATGGACTTATTCAGCATCAATAATGCTATCCATATGGCCAATTTAAGCAACTTGACCAACTCTGAGAAAAGCCAACCTCAGGAAATATTTTTAAATATTATATAATATTTGCACAAGATGAGTTTGACTTGGGATTGCTAAGGGTGTCATCCACAATATTGATACCAGAGATCATAAACCAATTTGATTATGCCCAATTAGACGCTCAAAATAATCAGAGGAAGCTTTATCCAAGGAGGTTAAGGAACTCCTCGATTGTGGCACGTTAGTGCCTTCAAAAAGTCCATAGGTGGCATCAAATTTGATAGTGGAGAAAAAGGATTAAAGCAACTAATTAGTCATTAATTATCAAAAGTTAAACAACATCACAAATAAGGACTCATACCCTCTGTCATGAATGACAATGCCTTGAACAGGATAGGGGGCGCAAAGTTCTTAGCAATGGACCTTATCAGTGGATATTGGAATATAGATCTTTCTAAAGAGGAGCATGATAAAAGTGCAATTATAACCCAAGAGGACCTATTCCAGCTGACAAGGATGCCTCAAGGGCTCTACAATGCACCGGATACCTTCTAATGGGCTATGGACACAATTCTGTGAGATTTAAAGTTGTCATGTGTACTAGTGTACCTTGATGATATCAAAGTTTTTAGTTGCACTTTTGAGGACCACCTGGAACATTTAGAGAGGTTTCAGAAGGCTAGCATCTGCAAACTTAAAAATCAAGCTTAGAAAGTGCCAGTTCTTCAAAGTTCAGCTGGTATATCTTGAATTTGTAATTGACAAAGTGGGTCTTTGGCCCCAACCCTCTAAGTTGGATGCTATCTCAAAATGAAAAGACCCAAATCCATGTGTGTTATCCAAGTATTACTAGGAATGATTAGGTAATATCGCCAATTTATTGCTGACTTTGCGCAACTTGGAGAAAGCTTTTCTATCTACTTAAGGATAAGATCCCATTTGACTTGATTTCATCTTGCCAATATACATTTAACTAACTCCAATTGGCACTATTGGTCATGTCTGTTCTTTGATACCCATACTTTGAAGGTGAATTTATTGTCCAAATGGACGCATCCCTAACAGCAGTTGGGGCTGTATTATCTCATGTTGGGAAGAAATTTAAGAACATCCAGTTGCCTTTACTAGTTGGACCTTAAACGTTCATGAGAGAAATTACACGGTGACGGAATGAGAATACTTAGCCATCATATATGCTTGCAAGCAATTTTGGGTCTACCTGCATGGCACTCATTTCAAAGTGGTTACCAATTATGCTTCCCTAAGATGGCTGAACAACTCTAATGAAATTGAGGTATGATCATTGCGGTGGGCATTATAGCTTCAAGCTTATGACTACACAATTGAGCATTGAGCTGGGGCAAAACATCAAAACGGTATTGCCATTCTGACTACCCACTATTGTAACACTTAGTTGGGCCATCAATGAGTTGTTTAATAAAATGATCAGCGGAGAGTACTAAGATGAGCCCAAATACGTCCAAAAACTATTGTTAGATTTATGAAATAATACAACTAACAAAAATGGGATGGTTTACAAGATCACTGAGGGCAAGAAATATAATTTCCCAAGACCCTCATCTTAAACAACATCATTTTTGGCTTCTCATAAGGCCATAGAGCATGGCAGATTCAAAAGCATGAAAGAGCATCAGAAGCAATTCCACTATAGAAAGTCAATGCATCTTAACATCCAAGAAGCTTTAGAATGCTGTGCAGAGTGTAAAGGCAAAAAACTGTTCCAAAAAAGCACATCTTACTAGCTTGTTAGACTAAGTTCGCTTGGAACACTGTAACTATTAACGTTGTCAGCCCATTTTCTTATAAGAAATATGAAGGCCAAGTACATTATTGTAGCCATCAACCACTTGACCAAAATGGGTTGAAGCCAAGGCTATTTGGGAAGCAGGAGTGGCAACTACAGCCAAGTTCGTCCTTGAAAACATCCAACACAAGCATGATTGTCCCCAGGTTATTCTTACCAATAATGGAACAAATTTTACCACCAATATCCTTGCCAAGCTCAACTAATTAACGTATGTATGAGGTGCGCTTTCTGCTCCCTATCATCTCAAAACTAATGGTACAGTTGATCATGCAAACGGGACGTTGGTGAACTTTATCAGAAAATTAAATTCAGCCAAACAATCTTAATGGAGTACTTATATAAGTTCAGCAGTATTTTTACAATATTTCCTACCATTTTCAACCAAGATGTCCCCTTTTCAAGTTTTATATGGAAGACATCTGGCCCTACCAACGCTACTATATTCAGTCCTAGAAGATCCTGGAAAAAGCACTTATCCTCAATATGTCAAACGCTTGTGGATACTTTAATCAAACTACAAGCTTAAGACTTTGACAACAATTTTGCCACAAAATAGGACTGCCATCAAACGGACTTGGAAAATCGCTTAAAATTTGCCAAGTTTAAGTTAACAATGAAGTTCTATTTTGCAACACCCATAGATTGGTCCAATTGCAAAAGTTATATTGCATCTGGGTAGTGCCATTTGAAATAATCTGGAAGACATCTCAGTTTATATATACAATCAAGGATATTAGGACTAGCCATATATACAACTGAGTCCATGCAAAATTTCCTAAGAAGGTTCAATAAGCTGGCCAATTAAGAAAAAAAAATAAAAAAAATAATTATAATAATTATAATAATAATAAATAATAATAAATAATAAAAAAAAAATATATTAATAACAATAAATTTTAACCTAACTAATACTTTAGTTCACACTTGAGGATGGGGAGAAGTCCAACTCCAGATTTGTCAGCAATTAGGGCCAAGGTTAAGGCTATGCACTTGGCCTACTCTATCAGCAGTAAGGCTAAAATTAACTTTTGAGAAGATCAATGAAGGCTAATCAGGAATCTTAGGGCTTATGTTCGAGTCAATTGGGGTATATGTCAGATTCTGGTGGTTGACCCAAAGATTAAATCCTTTGGTAACCAACAGATCAGACCAATTATTATCCCAAAGCTTGAGCTAATACTCTAATTCTCAACTAAAGCCTATTACAATTTCATGGCTTAGGCCTTATCTCAATTTCAATTCAATTATTCTTTCAAAAGCTCAGGCCATATACTCTCACACATTCAGGCCAATTATATTTTGAATTTATTGCAGGGAAGGCCAACCAGGGGATGGACACTTCCAAAAGTAAACTAAAAAGAAAACGAAACTTATTAACTGAGAGGGCACCCCAGAGAAGCGATGCTATCTCCTGTTGCCAGCGGGGACGCCACTATGGGGAGGAGGGGGAACGTGTAAAGGGGCTGTAACCACAATTGAACACATGTGGAGAAAGGGGTCTGAGTTGATGAACCAAACTGGGAACCACGAGGAGACCAACTGATGGCGATGTGGTGGGAGGTACCAAAACATCCACGCTTGAAAGTGGTCCACCAAATGAGACCAGAATCTGTGGACAGCTTCTGGGAGGGTGGGGGTGGAGCCTGCGATGGCATCCAAGACAATCGTGTGGATAGTCCACATGGCGATTGCAACCACCAGAGCATGGAGGGAGGGTGGGAGAGAAGAGACTATATATAAAGCAAACATATCCTTAGATAGACTGAAGGGATGTGCCTGATCCTGGCCAAGAAGACGTTGCACCTCGCGCATATCACTTTAGAGGTAGGGCACTTCTCCAGGCGGTGAAACAGCGTTCCATACTGGCCACACATGATGCAGGATGAGTGTAAAACATTAGAGCGCTCAGCAGTATGGTACACCCGCCTCTGACATCACCACATATGGGAATGGACATGAGGCAGCAGCAGAGGGTGGTGGATGTATTTCCAGATTGTCTTCTGGGTTTCAAGGATATAAGGAATGTCCATCATGTCCATGTAGTCCACCCTGGATAGAACATGGGACCGTGTGGGTATTATTCCGTCCAGAATGGGTAGCCCCTGTACCTCCTGTGTGAGCCAAGGAGAGGGGCGCCCTCTCTGGGCTGTGTGCCTACAAATACAGATTCTCCACTCAGCGCTCCGCATGGAGAGAAGGATTTGTTTGAAGTGGGGTGCAGTACCATGAGGACCAGCGGCTGAAGGGTGGGAAGCCAGATATTTCATCAAGTAGTGAGGGTGTGACAGATTGGCAAGGCCCAGGGCGCAGGAGAAGCTGGAGCGGGCTGCGTGGGACCAGTGTTGGGAGGGGATTATAGGGATGGTGACGGCCGCGATCCAGGTGCCCAGTATCTTTGCAGCATGGGCCTCAAAGTTGAGCAGGCCCATGCCACCACTATGGCGAGGGCCAAACATGACCTCAAGACGCACTGGCGGTGGGCAGCCCGACCAGATCCACCCTTGTAGAAGGGCATACAGAGATTTGAAAAACCCTGGGGAGAAGGAGATGGCGTGGGCTCCAAACCAAACTTTGGAGAGGAGCATAGAGTTGGCTAGAACAACCCTGCCAGTAAGGGAAGTAGGGTGGGCTCTGAGGGAGGCTATGCACTTCGTCACGTTATCCAGAATATGGTTTTCCATCATTGAAGAGGCATAACCGCCTGTCTCCAAACACACCTCCAAGTGGCGGACGGGCCCAACGGTGGGGCGCTGCACAAAGGGGAGCATAAGTGGGGCGGTGTGGGGTGGGCAGGGTAAGCAGGCATGTGTGCGAGCAGATGGGCCAGGCTGGAAACAGGACGCTGAGGCCCAGCAGGTTCAATACCAACCAAGGAGGATGATTTTGGTTTTGGAGGCGTTTAGTGCAGCATTACTTACTTGGTAGTAAACCTGGATAAGGGCTTCAAGCACGCGTGCATCATGATTATTAGACACCCTGACCACACAATCATCAGCAAATGCCATCATCTTGACTGGGGCTTGGCATTGCACATGGACCCCAGTGAGGCGGGCATTCACGTTCCAAAGTAGTGGGTCAAGGCTGAAGTTATATAATAGAGGGCTAAGGGGGTCTCCTTGGCGTAGGCCCCTTTGAGGGAGGATTACTTCCGTAAGGAAGTTAGGGTTATGAACTGCCATTGTCGCAGATTCCATCATCAGCTTCACCCAGCTGAGGAAGCGTGGGGTAGGCGGAATTGGTGTAGGCAGACCCTGAGGTATCCCAGTTTACTCTATCATAGGCCCTTTTTTGGTCTAAAAATATTAGTGCCCCAGAGGCCGTGGACTGACATGCATTAGCCACAGAGTGTATGTTGTCCCAAATCGACCTTCTGGGTATGAAACCAAATTGTTCTGGGGAGATGGTGGCAGATACTACATTCCTTAGACGGTTAGCCATAATTTTAGTTAAAATTTTAGTATCCGTGTTATTCAAAGAAATATGTCACCAGTTGGCTAGGTCTAGCTTATCCCCTTTCTTAAATAACGTATTGGTGTAGGCCTCTTGCCCTCCTGGTAGAAGGCGCGTTTCCAGAATGCTCTGGTTAAGGGAGGCAAGCAACAGTGGGGATAAGTATTTGAAGTACTTCTTATAGAACTCATATGGAATGCCATCAGGGCCAGGGCATTTCTGATTTGGTGCACCACGGAAAGTGTACCAGAGTTCATCTGGAGTAATCAAATTCATTAACTCTGGGTATTGGGAAATAGTGCGGATGTGAGTGCTATCAAGAAATTTCGTCATTTCAGCTAGCGGAATTGGTTCAGATCATTATAACTCAGAGTAATAATTTTGTATCTCGATTGCTACTTCAACTGGCTTATCCACGATGGAATTGTCTGGCTTTTGCACCTGTGTGCAGGCCAAGCTCTGTCACGGTGCAAAGAATTTTTGAAAAAAAATAAGCGGAGCACATGTTACCCACTGTAATGTGTATAGCCCTGTATTGAACACAAAAACAATGTTTGTGTTGCCTCTCAAGCGCGTTGAAGTGGGCGGCTGCTTCTGCCCACTTATGGCCCCAGGCAGGGCTGTAGCCCATGGCCGGGATGTTGGACTCCAGGTGGGCTAGCTCCACCAGATCGCATGAGATGATGGCTGATGTAGCTTATGAGCATTGGGAGGAGAGGTGGTGAGCGTGGTGGATGGTATCCGCTTTGAAGGCTGACCATGTGGAATTTGGGTCTGCACAAAATGGTATACTAAAATCTTTTGCCAAAGTTGTGGATTCCACCCATGTGGAAAATCCTGGTGACGCGAGTTTGGGTGGGCAGAGTTTGAACCAATGCAGAGCCCTAGCCATTGTGACAGATTAAGTGGTAGGTTATTGAGACCAGCCGGTGGTCAGATTAACAATTTTTGATGTGTGGAAGTGGGAAATATGGGATTGAATTTCACTGGCATGAGGATAAGGTCGATGCGGGACATGGACCTTAATTGGCTGTTGTGGATGTGGGGGCGTGACATGTTCTCAAGTAGTGGAGCATGGTGCAGCAGTGCGTTAAACAAACCTAGGGTGGCCTTTAGGACATGAAGTTCTACGTGGCCCTGGGGGGCATGGAATGAGGAAGGCCAACATTCCGTGGATGGGTCCAACCAACAGTTCATATCATCAACTACAAAAGGGTCAGGGGGTAGCGGAAGGGATTTAACTGATGAGAAAAATTCCCAATGCTCTCATGCACAGGTTGGGGCATAGATGTTGATGATAGCGTGCACCACGTTGGCCCACGAAAATTTGACCATGAGGACATGGCCATTAAGGAAGGATTCAGATGATAAAAATTTGAAAAAATGTTTTTTGAACAACCACCCCACAGTGCTTGGACCAGATGGACAGGGATGGAAGGAGCATAGTTTCCCGAGCATCCTCAGAACCGCGCAGACAGTGGGACTCCTGGATGGCCAGGATGTCCACGGGTAAATTACTTTGTAAAAAACTCAGTTTCCTAGTCCAGGATGGTGAGGCCTTGAGTCTGGCGATGTTCAACATCCCTAAAGTAAAGGCTCCCCCCATCACACCTTAGGTGTGAGGGGAAGGGCACCCGGGCCCTTCAGCCTCCTCTTGATCCTCACGGCGCTTCTCAGCACCTTGGGTGTGTGCAGCAACATAGTCAGAAGAGTGGGTGAGTTTGGCAGTCAGGTTCATGTTGGCTTTAGCCTTCGCTTTTGGTTTCCCCGCTGCAGAGCAATTTTTTGCAGTGCACTCAAGTGCAGTTCACCATTGATTGAATTAAAAAAAATTTCAGGAAGGCTGGAGATTGAATTGGTTCCAATTGAGGCTTGGGCGAAAAGGTCAGGTGAGATCGAGTCACCCATCAGATCCTTGGATTGGGTGGCCCAATTGGCTTGGGAAGCCCTATCATATTGGTTGAGAGATTCCTGAGCTGCTTCTTCCACAAAGGTCTCAATGTCCTCCTGGCGTTGGGAGTGTGGGATAGTGGAGGCGACCTTGGCCGCCTCCTTGGCTGTGGCCCTGCGGGCCTGTTTGGCCTTCTTCAACTCTTAAGGGGATATTGGCTTTACTAGTAAGTAGCAGCCTTGTGCTCCCCACGGGAAGGTCTCTTTAGTATCAGCAGTTGGTTCATAGTGGGCCTCCCCGTTGTTCATGGCCGCTGAGGGGTGTTCTTGAAATATGATGCCCTCCTTTGTGGGGCAAGCGTGTGCCTTATGGCAAAACGCATCACAGTGGGTGCAGATGGGGGGCGCTGTCCATGGTGACCCAGAAAGGGTGGGTGGTATGCCTCTTGATATTGATCTAAGTGGAGTGCGGGATCTGGGTTAGATCCTTCGCTATCTCCTCAGTTGGGGTCAGAACTGCGATGGCTTTGCCAGTGCACAGGTGTGGCATCAGCGTAAAGCGTTGCATCTCAAGGGATTGAATTTTGCTATATATGGCGAGCCCATCCTTCAGGTGTTATTCTAGTACGGCGTGTTTGACCATAGTAGGCAGAAAGTCAAAGGTGAGAAAAATTTGTTTGGATTTTGTCCATCTGGTGCACTTGGTTTCAAAGACCCACTGCCCTTCAGGGAGGTCAATTACAACGTGCACTGCAGCAGCTTTGTCTGATGCCTCCTTACTTTCAAAACCAAGATCCAGCCAACTGCGTGACATGGAGTGGGGTGCTATGTACATTGCGTTCAGGAAATGAATTTGTACATCTCCACAAAATTTTTCCCACAAAGCTGTTTGTTGGATATCTAGGAACACCCAGACTCCATATTCCACCAACGAGAGTGGTTGAGAGTGCAGCGTATTGATGTACTGGTTGCATTGCGCCTGCCAAGCGAGGATTTCCAGGGAAATAGTAACCGCCAGTTTTTTATTTTTATCTAATCCGCTGGTTTCTCTGGGGCGTTTGTGAACGTTGGAAGTCGCGGGCCTACCACCTGTGCCTTTTACCTTACTTGCCCAACTGCTCCCTGACATGAGCGCAAACTAATCTCCTCTGTGAGATTATCAAACTAAAGTCAGTCTTGAATTGAATTTGTTGCATAAGTGATTGCAACGAGAAAGAAAAGTACATTCAGGCCAATTATACATGCAGCAAAACTCAGCAATTGAACACAATTAATTGGGAACGTTATCAAATATTCACCATAAAAAAGTTGTTTGGGGATCAACACAAAGGTAACATATAAAATCCCATGGACAAATAAACAAAAAATGTAATCAATTTCCCACCCTAGGGCAAAATTTGTATGACAATCCTTGAATTGGCATGATAGCACTTGCACATGGGCTGCCCAAATGGGAGTACATATTGATATCAAGAGAGGCCTACTGACATCCTGATTAGGATTGTGTCATTTACTTTAATTGAAGTCAAAATTTTACAGAATATGTATTTTGTCAGCAGTATGGCAAAACTCAAATTGAAAGAATACTAAGACAATTTTGCACGTTCTTATTGCGATTTTTGTTCCTAAAATCCTCCCAAATATGAGAGTATTTTGCCACCAATGAACCTAGCAATATGTCATAGTTGTATCTGTTAAGGGCCAAACTGAAATTGAAAATAATCTGTGGAAATTGCGTGCTCAAAATGTGGCCAGGAGATGCCCTAGAGGTATAAATACTGGCGACTGCTTTAATGAATAATCATTAAATAATATAGTCCTAGTAAAAATTTATTTTTCTTTTTACTGATGTTTAACTGAAGTCTCTTTTGATGAGTGTTGACAAGCTGGTATATCAGAATCCGCAGATTGTACCTTTGTCTGCCTTGGTAGAAGTTTCCAAATACAAAGGGAAAATTGAGCCCAAAATTGACCAGAAGATTCAGGGTTATTTAAATATGCCTAGTGAGCCTCCAAATGGGACAAAATACCATAAGACACTGGCAAAATTGAGGATCAATAAGCTGAACTTCAACCTGATTAAGGTTACAAGAGAAAATTTATCAAGTGAGAGATCCTCATATTTTAACCCTTGTCAGTGGAGATTTCTCTTTCTAGTGATACAACAAAGGCACTTGTCCCAGAATAGCTGAGGAGTTCTTTAAAATCGCATTTAACACCTTTTTCTTTGGAATTCAGTCCTGATGAGGATATCATAGTTTTGATTAGCTAATACTATGGATGGCACAGAATCACCAGTGTTGAAATTGATATGACTGTATGATAAGTTACACGTTCTGGCAAATTGGAAATTAGAGTCAAGGCAAGCCTTGAGATTGATTGGAAAGTTATATTGATATGATGCAAATTGATCAAAGTATTGATAGTTTGGCAAATTGAGGAAATTTTTCCAAAACCTTAAGACATACAAAAGCTCCTAAAAGGGAACTAATAAGAGATTACTAAGCAGAAGATTGAAATCAACCTAAAATACCAAGATAAGAGTTAAGTGGAAGAAGGAGAGAGGGAGGTTTTTTAATAGTCTGCAGATAAGTTCTGCGCTTATTATTATTATAATAAAAATGTCAATTGGGAAAATTTCTCCATATCTTATATATCAGTTTATATTGGGTATTGGCGATCTGCATATTGCCCATTCCGCTGCTCAGTGGCTAATACCTTGTGTAAAACAACTCAGCATATTTAACCTGTATTGCCAAAATATTAACAGTGGTGCTCACTACAGGGGGCCATTGGTCAACTGTAGTATATTGGCATTAGGGCATCATGATAATCCCTCAATTGATATGCAAAACCTGATTGGATTTCATTCTCAATACGCTGGGGAGTCTAGGAAATCACCCAATGAAGAACCAGCACTTTTCACGGTTATGGAGCTGGGGGAAAAGGATACTATGATCAAATTGTAGTTAGGCGCTTGTCCTGTGTTGTCAGCAGATCAACAGGGCCAGTTGACAAATGTGACCCCTCAGCAGCTGCGGGGAATTATAGATTTTTTGCGGGGTATTAACTTTATGAAGAAGAGGCTTGAGAACATGTTCTGAGTTTATTCTATAACCAACAGGACCAAGAGTCTTATGCGTTGTATATGTCCTACCTTGACATGACCACCACAGGGCTGTCTCTCTGTATCAGCACCCATGGAATTGAGGAATATTTTGTCACATACATGCAGCCCTCAATATTCCAGCTACTGCATGTGCTGGCCCACCATGACATTGAGATTGTGGATGGCATGCAGTTTGTTTAAGCGCAGCAGAACAATACTCATCTTTTACTTGACTGGCTTGATCACTCTTTCTCTGAGGTTCAGAGGGCGCTTGTGCATGTAGATAACCATGTTGTGGACATCTGCCATATCTTGGACAAATTGGTTCTATAGTTGAATCAGGAGTTACCCTGAGTGATAGGGGAACTGTTAGACTGGCACAGCCTATTGGCGGAATGGATTTGGGACATCATCACGTTGGGTAGCTATACCAAGCGGTTTATGATGGACCTGGCAGAAAGAACTGAGGCAATTGAAGCTGCAATAGCTCAGATTAGAGACCGGGTGACCTTGACAGAGCGTCAGATAATGGATCACCTTGATTTTGTGGCAGTTGTATTTAGTCAACTTTGTTTGAACAGAGTGACCAGCGGGCAGCTGACCATATGACCAGCTTTTTTTGGCGTCCTCAGAATATTGCCAATTGCTGGGTCAGTTTACTAAGTTGGAAAGTGTTAATCAGGCGGATTGGAGCTGAGCAATTACCCTTCCATTCATTGAGATGGTGGAGTATGCTGATATGCAAGTGCACTTGGATATTATTTGATGGGCCAACGAGGAGCTGGTGTGAGAGCGAGCCACCCTTGTTAATCAAGTAGATGAAGCAAACTGACAAGCACGTGACACTAGATGGCAGAATGTAAGAATAAAAAGCACATTGGAGGACGTTCTCTCACAGCTTCAGGCAATGGAGCATAAACTGGACTCTGGGCAGAAATTCTGCTGAAAATTGCAAAATCAGTACAAAGAGCTTCAACAGGATGTGCAAGATGGCCGGTTTCAGTGCTAAATGGTTAAAGCTGAGCAAATAATTGACAAACATTTTGCAGAAAGGCCTGGTAAAGGAGGAAAAGGTGCAGTCAGTGGCGAATTGGGAGAAGATTGCTATGGATCATCCAGTGAGTATCCCTTGAGGTCGCTGCAGTCCCTCCTCATAATCCAACTACTTCCCAGTCCACTTTGGCAGATTCACATTCATCTTCACGATCCTATGCTAGTCCACAAGGGGATGTTTCCCCTGGTTGTTCATAACCTTTTTGGCTGTTTCACACACCCAAAGCTCAGAGTGAGGTGATTTTGTTCAGATCGAGAAGTTACTGCCCTTCAGCTGTGATGGGAATATGCATGGATACTTTAAACGGTTCAAATTTGCCATGGAAGGGGCATCATATCATCAGAAAGCAAAACTGTTGCTTTCTGCTTTAAACGTTGAGAGAACCTACAAGGTCAACTGTTACCTCCAAAATAGTTCCGTATCTTATCAAAAGGTAAACTGAGACTGTGCTCCATCTGTTTGGGGGCGCAGATAAGATGGCTCAGCTAAATGCTGACTTTCTAACCATACAGTTTCACAAGAACAAGTCCCTGGTAGAGTTCGCAGAGTAATTCACAGCTGAAGCTCATGTTAGTAAGAGCAAATTTTTAACCACCAAGGATTTAGGTATAGCCATGACGGTGGAGGTCAAACCATACTGTGAACTGCATAATGCTATGTCTCACATACTGGATGAAGATGCGGGGCTTCTTTATATCATTTACACTTTGCGTCATCTTTCCACTACATTCAATGCTCCAAATGTGGAGCGGAAGGCCCCTGCTATTACCATGGCATATTCCTCGGGATATGGACAATAATGGATCAATTGTGATCCGTTGGGTAATATTTGTCCAACCTATATGTCAGTGGACCCTTTCCGCCCTCCTTACGCTCAACAGCCCCTTCCCCAGCCTAACTTAAATACTTCAGTTAACTTTTGACCTGCCCTTTCAGGAGTGTACTATAGATGAGAGCCATTTAAGAATGTTTGTTTCTTGTGTAGAAGTAAAGGCATTATGCGGCTAACTGCACAGGCAATCAGCATGTGCATGCAGTACCATCTGTTTTTAATGAGCAGGGAAAAGCTCAAGTGGAGAGAGATGGGATGCTTTACCTCCGCTAATTTAAATTTAATTGTCCCTAATGATTCCCAAGAGTCTCTTTGCGTTAGCTTGGGACCCAACCTGACAACTTATTATACCAACAGCTTCTAGCGGATACCTCTCCCACATTCAAGATAGCGACTATCCCCCTTCAGGCTCTGAGTTTTGCTGAAATGTACAAAATCTGTATGCATGGAAAATCCCTGAACAAAATGGCACAAGTTATGCTGGAGCCTCAACAAACGTCGCCTCCCTAGTGGGAGCTAATGTAGCCATTCCAGTGGAAAAGATCGTCCAGGAGTAACCTCATGTTGTTATGGGTATATCCTCTATCCTTGTAACAAAAAGCCCTTGGACGTTCATGTAATAAACACCAATTGTTATTCTTTTTGGAGTGTACCTAATGTGATTTTTTGTTCAGAATACAAAAATTCGAGCTATTATAGATATTGGTGCCCCAGTTAATATAATCTCCACCAAGCACGTGGTTAAGATTCCTCTGAAGCCTGATGTGTAACACAGAATAATGTATGGGACTGCAGGGGCACAGAGTACCGTGTTTAAAGAATATTATAGCGTGTTACTTATGCAATTTGGTTAAGTGAGGGCTTCAACTCCAGCGGTGGTTTTTCCAAACAATAACTATGATATGCTGATCAGTACTGCATTTATGAGGTTATTTGGAGCCATGGTCAATATAACGGAAGAAACATTAGTATCTTGGGACAACAGATTCCCATTTACTTTACCTCATCCGGTATCCCAAAGGACCTGCTCCACTCCAGCCAGATCAATTTGGCATATATTGATGGGGTGATTCCTGCCTGATATTGGCAAATGAAGTGGAGGACCAGAGCCCTCCCCAACCAGATCTATGAGTACAAAGGTATTCCTAATAAGCTGCGAGCACTTTGAGCATACCTTATTGGCATCAGGTCACAATAGGGAACAAGATCAAATTAGATGTCCCTGAAGGGCTATATGGGTAAATTGTGGGGCCCTACCAGCAATTGCAGCTTGAACCCCATGTGGCTCTGGGACTACTGTTACCAGGAAATGGGGAAGTGATGGTATTGCTAGCAAACCTACAGAAGGAGTCAATGATAATCCAAAGGCATCAAGTGGTAGTTTATTTACACTTGGCCCCTATTGACAAGGTTCACTGTATTCATGATTTTGTATCATGGGAGGACCTCGGCCTACTGGTAAATTAATCATTTGGCATAATGGCAGTGGTTCTGCGGGAAGCTCTAACCAGATTTTTGGAAGAACAGAAAAATAGGGTGATGGCTTTATTTGAAAAATATTGAGATATTTTTGCCTCTGATGACCACAATTTTGGGTGCACCTGAGGGGTAATGTATTGGGTAGAGATGGGAGATCACCCTTCCATTCGTTCATGTCCTATTTGGTGCTCAAAAGTGGTGGAAGAGGTTGTCTCCGATGAGGTAGACAAATTTATTAAAAAAGGGATGTTAGATCCATCTAAGAGTCTGTGGGCATTGCCAGTGCTTATTGTTAAAGAAAAAGATTGCACAAACTGGGTGGTCATTGACTATTGGTAGCTAAATAGCATTATATAGAAAGATTCCTACCTCCTTCCACAGATTGACAAAGCATTAGATCAACCTGGAGGGGCTATTTTTTTATTCCATTGATTTGATATCAGGGTACTGGTAGATCAAATTGCCAGGGGCGGAACGTGAGAAATGCGCTATAATCACTTTGAAGGTTATTCCAGCCTATACATATGCCACAGGGTTTGTGCAATGCCCCAGCTACGTTCTAGCGAGCTATGGATATGATCTTAGGTGACTTGAAGCTGTCCTGCGTTATAGTTTATCTTAATGATATCAATGTGTTCTCACAAATGTTCACAGATCTTCTTGACCACCTGGAACAAATGTTCCACCAACTCGTTGACACTAATATCAAGATCAATACTCATATGGACATTTTTCAGAGTGCAATTAGAATACCTTGGGTTCGTGGTGGACTTAATAGGGCTTAAACTGCAGCTGGCAAAGATGGAAGCTATAAGTAAGATGACCTGGCCAGGTAAAAATGAGATATCCAAGTGTTTTTGGGGATGGTCAGTTAATACCAGCAGTTCATTCCTAATTTCGGTTGTATTGGGGCACCGCTACTTGAGTTATTGAAGATAAATGCCACTTTTGACAGGATGGAACAATGCCAAAACTCTTTTGACATATTACAAACTGTGTTGGTGAGTGCACCCATTTTACAATACCCCAACTTTAAAAATCAATTCATAGTACAAATGGATTCATCACTTTCCGCCATAGGGGCAGTATTATCTCAGAAGGATGATGACGGTGTAGAGCACCCTGTCATGTTTTGTAGATGAAGCTTAAACTGTCATGAACGAAATTACACCATGACTGAGTGGGAGGGCTTAGTGGTGATTTATGTATATAAACAGTTTTGAATATACCTCCACAGGGCGAAATTCCAAGTGATAACTAATCATGTATCCTCGAGCTGGCTGCAAAATCTCTGTGAACCTGATGGACAGCTCACACAATGGGCGGTAGAAGTTCCAGGCGTATGATTTTGAGATTATAAACCTGACAGGAGAGGAAATCAAAATTCAAATGTCTTTCACAGCTCCCAACAATCGCCATTATGGCGGATTTGGCTGACATTAAGTATGAGAAGATGGTGGTGGGAAAATACCATGATGAGCCACCGCAAGTGATCAAAGTGCTAGATGGGCTTAAACAGAACACCTTCTTATGTGATGAGGAACTATATAAAAGGATTGGGGATTTGACGCTGAGTTTCCCTAAACCCTCTGCTAGACCATCGATTATTATGGATGAATAAAGGATGGTAGGACACGTTGGGTTGCAGAAAACGTTGGAGTTTTTGTGATCCTGGTACTAGCGGGAGAGCTTGCATTATGACGTGCGAGACAGTTAGTTGTTATCAGTGTTAAGTGGAGAAACCTTTCCACAAGAAGACCACATACCAGTTGGTTAAGCCCCAGTTCACCTGGCATACCGTTTCCCTTAATGTAGCTGGGCCTTTTCCATCTGGTGTGCCCAATATAAGTACATAATCGTAGCAATTGACCATTTGATGAGATGGGTGGAAGCCAGGGTGATTAATGTTTTGGGGGCGGTCACCATCGCCAAGTTTAATATGATTTGTGTCATACAGAAACATGGCTGTCTGAAGTTAATCTTAATGGACAATGGAACCAATTTCACTTCACATATACTTCCCAAGTTGAATGAATTGATGTCAATACGTGGGGTCTTGACTACACCCTACCATCCAGATTCCAATAGAATGGTGGAACAGGTCAAAAGAACTTTGGTAAACATACTCCATAAGCTTGTGAAAAATTGACCCTTGGAATGGAGTACCCTTCTACCCACAGCTGTCTTTGCATATAATATCAGCTATTGCTCGTCCACTGGCAAGAGTCCTTTCCAACTGCTTTATGGTAGACATCTGGCTTTATCTGAACTGCTTTACTTGTGTTTAGAGGATACTGGAAGCGTAGAACCACAGTTTTATTTGATTAATCTAACAGAGATGCTGATCAAACTACAAACGGAATCATACTATATAGCTTGGCCAAGGAGATTTGTGATCAAGCGGTTGACCAGAGTAAATATAGCAGACTCCCGCAGTTTGTAGTAGTAGTTCATGTTTTGTTCCGCGACTAACATAGATTTGGATGGAAGAACAAGCTTGGTAACATTTGGAATGGGGCGTTTGAAATGATTGAGAAGATTGGTATCAAAGCCTACACCATTAGGGAACCTGAAGATGGTCAGTATATCAACCAAGTTCACTCGAAGTTTCTTTGAGCATACAAGCAATAGGAGCATATCATCCAGTCAAGGGGGGGTAATGTCAAGAATTTTATATGACTGGATAATAGGTTACAAATTCTGGTGGATCATAAATCAGAGTCAATGCGAGCCTCAATATTGATCAGAAAGTTATATTGATATAGTCAGAACCAATTGAAGTATCAGTAATTTGGCAAATCAAGTGAATTTAACCAAAGCCTCAAGATAGATGAAAACTTCTAAAAGAGAATGGATAGAAAATTACTAAGCAGACTATAAGAATTGACCTAGAATACTGAGATAAGGGTTGAGCAGAAGAAGGAGAGAGGGAGGCTTTTAGTAGTCTGCAGATAAGTTCTGCATTTTATTATAATAATAAAAGTGTTGACCTGGACAATTGCTCCATATCTTACATATTGGTTTTTATAAAGGATCAATGATCTGCATATTGGCCGTTCTGTTGCTCAGTGGCTAATACCCTGTGCAAAACACCTTGGTGGATTTAACATGTATTGTCGAATTATTGATAGTTAGCAATTCAAACTAAAGAGATACTGCACTATACATGCCACAGGAAGTTGTATAATTAGATCCAGTGGTCCCACATTCCTTCCTGTGCTCAAAATCTAGTGAGATCTCCATTCATTTCACCAGTTTAGTTGAAACAATATTTATAGGCACTTTACTATCAATTATGGCTTTTAAAACTGCCCAGTGAACTAATATATCCATATAGGTACACTCAGAGTATTATATAAAGTATTTATTAGTTATTGCGACATCTGTTGCCAAGTCTAAGTTGTTAATTAATTGAGCAGAAAGATATGGAAATGCTTCCTTGATAGAGCTGATTGAAAATGGAGATGTTGTCATCCTAAGCTTTGTCTTGAGCATTCCATCATTGTTCTTAGCAATTATAGCCTTATTAAATAGTTGATAAGTATAAGGTTGAGCAACCTCTGTAACTATCTAAGGATCTATAAATTTCACCTTTGCTCTAGTAATAGTGTTGACAATTAGGTTTACAAAATGATAAACAAGATCAGGTGTTATTTCATCCACAAACAATTCTGAATGTTCTAATTTGTTCTCAAATTAGGGAGAACAGTGAATTCTGAACATCTAGATTATTCCTCTTCAAGACTGCCAGTTCTTTTCTTAATTTCTTTTACGTTTCCTTCTCCTGAGGCTGGACAAGATTCACCTGTTTATTGGGCTTCTTGGACCAACATTGGGAGGCATAATGCCCAGTTACACTACACTTATGACAGGTGTTATGTTTATTGTCTATCCATTTTTCCCATCAGTTTTTCCCTGCTAGTACCTGATTGTGAGATGACTCATTTTAGATGTTTTATTTCCCCATATTCTGTTTATTATTGGTGGTAATGGCTTCAAAGTTTAGGGTGATTTCATCAAAAGTCATTCCTAGCATCTTGGATATTCTAACATTTGTGAGGTAATTCATGTTAACTAATGCCAAAACCATAGCTCAGTGTAGGTCTCTGCAGGGCTTAAGTGCCGTTTGTATGGCCATGAAAGCTTTGAAGTCACTCATTACTTTTGCACTTACCAGGATTTGAACTTCTTGATATAATTTTTAGCAAAAGCTACCAAGGTTTCATCATTCATATACTGGATGCCCATGAACTCCTGTTTGCGACTATCCATTCATTCCAGGCTGCAAACTTATTCTTTATTGTGTTATTGACATTTTCATAAGCCTAATTATCCCCATGTGGATGGGAAAGAATCAGATTCTAACAATTAGCGTCCAAACAGTTAATGAAAGTCACTCCTTTCTAATGATCATCATATCCAAACATAGTCATTTTTAGAAATCAATTAAAATGTCAGGGCTTTGTACAAGTGAAAAGTTGGCAATTTAATTTTATTTATTTAACTAAGGCAAGCTGACCAGGGTTGGGCATTACTGATATGTGTGTAGAATTGGGAGGGAAAGGAAGAGAAACAATGATTAGATAGGATTGGGCACCCTGGGGTACGCAGGTTACCCCTGTTGCCAGCTGGGACCGCCAGGTATGGGGGGATTGGTGC
>JAKSZP010010933.1:0-80562 GCA_022478985.1 Massospora cicadina | reverse complement strand
GGTCATCTCAAGATGCTAGGAGTGACATAAAAAGCACATAATTGATCTTAAAGCTATACCTGCAAGAAAAAATATTGTGAAATTTTCTGCGACCAATAAGGAATGAATGAATCAAGTTGTACCAGGAAATGAACCCAAAAAAGGCAGAAACAAATGGATAGAACTCAAATCTGCTGTTACAATTGTGGGAAACTTGGGAATGTAGTTTCTCAATGTTAGGATATAAAAGTCTAGATATTAAGTTACTCTGGTGCAGGCTAAAGAAATGAACAAGTCAAGACTCAGGAAAAAGACCAGAAGTCTAGATAAGGAACAATTTAACACTGCAATCAAACCTTTCCCCTGACATATTTGAAGATGACATTAATAATCTGATTTATTTGTGGATGAAGGCACATATAATCCTCTATACCGGGTGGTTAATTTAAAAGTGAACGCGATCACTTAAAAAAAGTGAAGGGGATAGATCCCAAAATTATTAAAGAAGTTGCTCAACCATATGCTCATCAATTGGAGGAAAAGATCAGAACTGTTGAAATCATGAACAAACTACTCAAGATGAGAATTGATGAAGCAGATGTATCTCTCCTATTAGTGTGATCAAGGAATTTTTTTCTGATTTATTCATGAAATTAATTTATATTCTCAATTCTTAAAGAATACTGTGATTCACTCAGTAACACTATATTGCAATACTTTAGGTGTTATATGTGGACATTATAGTCAATCTTGTAAGAATATTTGTGATAATTGACAGTGGAGCATCCATTAATATCATTTTGTAATAAATTGGTGAAATAAATGAAGATTTACCATATTTAGAGCACTGGAAAAGTATTGAACCACCAGACTGGATACCACAATATCTTGTGGAGCATATTGTGCACTACCACTTCAGTTTGGATCACTGGTGGCACCAGCTCACGCCTAATGTCAGCAAAAAATATGACATACTCATTAGTACAAATTCCTGAGAAAGTATGGTGTGAAGTGTGATTTTGAGAAGAATACCCTAACAATTTTAGGGCAAACCTTTCCATTAGTTTACTAGTAGAGAGGAGAGATTCTGCTGACAAAAAGAATTATTTTGTAAATCTAATTTACAATTTTAGCATTTTTACATCCAGTACAGGTTGGTCAGATAAAAAAGTAAGGAGATGTCTAAAATGATACTTAAAAACTGTGAGATACCATTGCAGACAAAAATAATAAATACCATTCTCTCAGGAATGCAAATAATAGTTGACAGTGTCAATTCTACAAATCCTGGAGCAATATATGGAGAAGTCATTGGGCCATGGAATAAATTGATATTAAAGCCATGGGTAGCGCCAAAAATTATAATGACAGGCCATGGTGAAATACAAGTGCTAATGACCAATAAGGGCGAAAACCTGATGAAAGTAGAAAGTATCAAGTCATTGAGTTTGTGAATTTGATCCTGATAACCAAAATTAGAGTATTCCATGACTTTAGAATGTTAACTGAAATGAGATTATGGTGGATGTTGCCAAAAGTATCATTGTATTGGTCATTTATGAGCAACTGTTCAATTTTATCATAATGATGGCAAAAGAAGTGCTACAATTATTCAAAAAATACTTGGTGAGATTTGCCCAGAATGACCATGACCTTGGATTGCTAAAAATGTGACCTATAAGGTCAATAATGAAGAATATCTGCAAATATGAATGAGACTTATTCGCCAATCCAGGGCTTCTGAAGCAGTAGTCATTGAAGAAATCAGCAAGCTTGTTGAGCATGGGCTCCTAATGCCTTTGTCAAATATATGTGTGAGTCCAATTCATATTGTGAAGAAAAATGATGGGTTAAAAACATGATGATCAATTACCACCAATCAATTAAAATCACCAAACAGGACTCATATCTGCTGCTGAGGATTAAAGATGTACTTGATTGCCTAGGGGAAGCCAAGAGTTTTGGTGATGTCATGATTCTGATATGATTGGACAATAAGCCCTGTTGTTACATCAGAATGGGTAGAATCTGCCAATCATGATATGAATTACATCATTTGAGCACCTTAGTATGAGGAGATATTGGGTTAGAACGGATGGTTATTGGATTGCTTCCAAATGAGGTGATTGGGAGATGTTGATGCATGACTATTTGTTAAATCGCCTCAAACTAGGCTATTATGAATTTTAATGAATGAAGACTCTGCCAGAACCAATAAGAATATGACAATTGAATAGTATAAGCAAAAGGGTTGGTATTGACCAAAATGCTGAGATATAAACGAGACCAGAGAATTGAAGGGGGGATTGTTATGAAAAAAGAATTTAGTGGAGCAGAAAGAATCTGGAGTTTTATTTTAAAATAAAGTAATGTGACTGAAGGATTGCTTCATATTTTATAAATAAACTTTACATTGTTATGTGGGCTGACGATCTCCATATCATCTGTCTGTTGCTCAGTGGGCTTGACCCTGCAAAAAACCTTACAGCGTATATCAACGATTCTGCTGAGTTTATAACAGGTGATAAACTTGATCTTGGTATATTGACAGATAGATTTTCCTAAAGAGGATCAAGAAAATGTGCGATAATCACTGCACAAGTATTGTATCAACTGATGAGAATGCCCCAGGGTTTGTGTAACAAGCCATACCTCTCCAGAGAGCAATGGGTTCTATCCTCAGTTATTTAAATTTGTCTTGTGTTTTGATATTTTAAGATGGTAACAACGTTTTTAGTAGGACCTTCAAGGACCATTTGGAGCAATTAAAAGAAGTTTTTAAGCGTCTGGTGATGGCAAACTCGAAATCAAGTCAAAAAATGCCATTTCTTAAAAAAGGAGCTTGGGTATTTGGAGTTTGTGATAAATTCCAGTGGATTGCAACCCCAGCTGCAGAAGATAATGGCCATTGAGCGGATGCCAATCCTTAAGTGTGTTTGGTATATACAAGTCTTTCTTAGGTGGTCATCTACTATTGATGATTCATTAAGGGCTTCACTGGTTTTGCCAAGCCATTATTCCACTTGTTGAAAGATCCAAAAAAAGAATTTGTATGG
This sequence comes from Massospora cicadina, assembly GCA_022478985.1. Taxonomy (NCBI): domain Eukaryota; kingdom Fungi; phylum Entomophthoromycota; class Entomophthoromycetes; order Entomophthorales; family Entomophthoraceae; genus Massospora; species Massospora cicadina. The sequence continues at coordinate 77,527 of JAKSZP010010933.1, read as the reverse complement.
AATCATGATACTTATAAGTTGTTTGATGAGTTAATAGAAACTACCTGATGACTAGTTCTGTTTTAAAAACTACCTGAATTTTGATTAGAACTTAATTTTTCATACTGATGCCACATTAACAGCAATTGATGCCATTTTAGTCAATTGGATGACAGGGAAGAGCATCCAGTGGCATATGTTGTTAAATTATGAGGATTCCTCACTTAAAAAATTAAATTCTGCACATATATTTGGGAAAAAGTTTGGCCAAAAGATCCTTAATTTTAACTAGTGCCTTAAGGTTTTATGAACGTTTAGAAAGCTCATTAGGTTTTTCTAAAATGATACGACTCTTTTGGTCAATTATGGGTTAATTTTTCCTTCAAATTCTGGAAAATCTACTAAGGTAGTCAACAATACAAGCTAGAAATTTCCTCCCTAACAGCTTACTGATACTCTTCAAGATAAGAATATGATAAAAACCAGCAAATGAGAATTAATAAAATATATCTTTATTAGATAATATTATTGAATGATTTCTCATTAGGCTAGGCGCTGGTATTTATACCTCTAGGGCTCTGCTGGCCACATATCAAGCACACAATTTCTGCAGATATTTAATTTGCACCTCAGTTTGGCCCTTGAACTGATACAATTATGTCTATTGCTAGGACTATTGGTGGCAAAATACTCTCATATCCAGGAAGACTTCAGGGTTAAAAATCGCAATATGAACGTGCAAAATTGTCCTAGGACCAGCCCAATTTGAGTTTTGTCATACAGCTGGCATAATACGACTTCTGGGAAATTTGGCATTAGTTTCAATTAAATGACGTATACTAATTGGGACGTCAGCAGGCCTCTCTTGATAGCACTAGGTAATCCCCTTTGGGCGGTCCATGTGCAAGCGCTATCATGCCAATTACAAGGATTAACATATGAAATCGCCATAATGTAGGAAATTTGCTTACAACTTTATGATGCCAATCTTATTATTTATTTGTACATGTGATTTTAGAGGTTATTTTCAGGATCAATCCCCAAACAATTTTGTAAGGTAAATGATTGGTATTGCTACCAATTAATTAGGACCAATTGTTGAGTTTGTTGCATGTATAATTGGCCAAAATTATGCAAGGATATTCTGCCAAGCTTTCAGGAGGGTAATTGGGGTTAATTTGATGTTGAGATATTTGGCCCAAATCGTAATACAAGTAATCAGCCTTAGTTGAGAATTAGGGTAACTGGCCCAATTTTTGGGAGGATAATTTACCTGATTTGTTGGTTGTTGATGGGATTATTTCTAAGTCAACCACCAGAATCTGACATATGTGAATAGGGCATTAATGCCAGTGGAAAGGGACTACACTGTGACAAAGTGTGAGTGCCTTGTGGTGATTAGTGCCTGTAAACATTTTGAGTCATATATATGGGACACGCTTTAAAGTTGTTACTGACAACACATCCCTACGCTAATTACATAACCTTAAGGAACTAGAGGTTGACTGGCCCAATGGGCTTTAAAACTGTAAGCCTATGATTTTGAAATTATACATTAAGAAGGAGCAGCACATCAGAATGCTGACAGATTATTGATATTTCCTGCCATTCAAGTTTGTATCATCAAGCTGATGAATTATCCCAGCGGATAATCAAAGGGAATATTAGGAATGAGCCCTGAGAGATTTGGACCACGCTGAAGAAAGCAATGGTGAATACTGAAATGAATAATGAACAGTTATATAAACTAATTGTTGGAAATGGTATTTGTTCCCTAAGCCTTTGGAATAAGTGATAACTATTCAAGGTGTGCACTTTTTCATTGTCCATGGTGGCCTAACAAAACCATGGACCATTTATGAGGTATTAATACTGGGAATAAATCAACTATGACGTTGCAGATTATCTTCCTGTTGCATGAAATGTTAACTCCATAAGTCGCACAAGGATGCTATGGGATACTGGTTAGTAAAACCTGGGTTTGCTTGGCACATGGTGTCAATAGATGTAATGGGATACTTAAATGTTAGTACTAGGGGTAAAGTACATAATAGTCATGATAGATCATCTGACTAGATGGGTTGAAACTAAGGCTTTGAGAAGAGTAGATGCTACAAGCATGGTGAGAGTCATAATGGACCAAGCGGTATACCTGCATAGATGCCCACAAGCATTAAATGACAATGGAACCAACTTTACGTCCTATGTGATCCCAAGTCTGAATGAACCAATAGGAATCTGAGGAGTGGTGTCTGTTCCTAAACGCCCAAAATGAATGGAATGGTAGAGTGAGTGAAACGGTACTCTAGCTGTTTTGCTACAAAAATTGGTAATATGGAAAACTTCCACTTGGGAATTTATCCGAGTTCAGTTACCCTTACATATAATATTAGTTATTATATGGTGACAGGGAAAAAAACCATATAAACTTTTGTATAAATGAAGGGCCGCACTAATGCCTATATTACATATTCAGAAGTTGAACCAGCTTTGATATGAGTGCAAAGCAATACATAACCTGACTGTCTATTAGTTGCTCAATTTGCACTCACAGGAATTTGACATGACCCTTAAGATAAACTAAGTCTGAGATTTGGATGACAAGGATCACCCAGTGCTGAAATATTATAATTTTGGGGAGATAGGGTAGCCTATTGCAATACCCATTGATTTGGAAAAAAAGTTAGTGCCCTATGGTTGGGTCCATTTGGGATTGTTTCCAAGTCAGTTGAAGATTCCTATAAAATCAAGAACATTGTGGATGGTTGTATAGTAAACTGAGTCCAAAATAAGTAATTAAATTTGGACTTAAGAGAAAAAAAATGAAAAAATGTATATTTATATGAAAATAATCCTTGAAGAAAAAAGAGAAAAAATAAAATTATTGAGTTTTATTTTGTGGCCACAATCCAGAGGATCTGGCGGTGATCCCACCTTCCATTGCTCAGCGGGGAGAAGGGGGATGAACTATAATGAGCGTAGTGATGAATTATGATGAAAAATGAAGACCACGTTTATTGTCAGAAGAATCATCTTGGGTTGAAACTGGATCCACCGTGAGAAGGACTGAGGCACTGGAGAAAAAAGGACATATTAAACTGGCTGAAATTATTCTGTGAATGACATGGAGTTGTAGATGCCTGTCTGGGGTCAAACAGATAGACCAGTTCATATTGTAAGAATGACTGAGATAGCCCTGATGTGGCATGATGCCTCAGTAACCGCGCTTAAGAGAGAGGCAGCACAAAGTAAGAAACAAGGAAGAGAGTCGCGTTGCAAAATACTGGCTTGAGAATCATTGAGTGCAAACAGAGCTAAGCTCTGCTGAAGTTATATTGAAGTAAGGTGGCAATGGCCCAAAATGACATCCTTTTCCCAAAGTTTTTATCTTTCGCTGGGTAATCTAGTCAAGCTGGGGGATATGTTGGGATTTCAATATTCCCATATTACCCAGCTGATTATATTACAATAGAGCTGCTTGCCCACTAGGGGATGAAATTCTCTAGTGGATGATGGAGTTATTATCTTACATGATAACTATTGTTCATGGAAACCCCTTGGCGAACATTAGCTAATCTTCCAGGATTTATCTTATTAAATTAATCTATTTTCGTCAGTGATGATCCCCAACAATGTATTTAATATATGATTTTATTGCTAGTTGAATAATTGATAAAATCATATGAGCTGATTAAGAGTTGTCAATGATTGACTAAGAGATTTATGTTTGTTGCTGAATCTTTGACAATGCTTTTTGAGCAACTCGCAGTTTAACTTTTTAGGTAATGCAACCTACTAAAGATGGGTAAAGGTCTCAATATCTAAGCAGGTTGCTAGCCTAATAAGGGTATTCCTCTGAGGTTGATTGAGATTGTGGGGACACTTTAAACGATTCAACCAGAAGAGGTTGCATTTCTGGTTGGCGGTGATATCTGACAAGGCAGATGAGGAAGATCCTCGTTGATGCAGCCTCAGAGGGATAATCCATCACCAACAGCTGCCGTTTCCTAGTGAGGCGCCAATGGAAGAGTTGGTCACTGGATCTCCTATAATTCCTTGATTTTTCAATATATAAAGCAGTAACAAAAAAGGCAAACTAATCGTTACAATTTATTTTGTATATCCTTTGAAAGAGTGGAATAGAAGAGAATTCTTTTATCTATTTGTCTGTTTCAAACTCTAGAGGAAGGAGTTGAAGGGAAATGTTACATTGTTCAAGTGCTTATTAGTTACTCCGCCTGCTCCTGAACTAAGAGTGAGGAGTGTTAGAAACAGTCTAGCGTTGGACACAAAACTCAACTTGATTGTGAGAAGCTCAACTTGGGCGATAGTTTTTGAGTTTTTGTGTGCCCGTTAAGGCACACAGTGCTGGCGACTTTGTGGGATGAAACCTGGTATACTGCCCCCTGCCGCACTGGGACTGCGCGAATTTTAGCAGCACAGATGTGGGCCTAACCACGGATGTGGTGGCTCTCACCACCCCAAAACTGACATATTCCTTACTGTTTGGTATACTAGGGAGCAAAGGCTACCCAGCCAGTTCAGAGTCATGCCTCCCATTAATACTGCGATAAATGAGACCAGACTGATTTCCTATTTTTACTTACTTGAGGAAAGAAGATTGCCATAGCTTTCCACATCTATTTCTAGCCGTTACATGACTATGGCCAGGGAGCCTGGTGCCTGGAACTTTTCTGTAGGGAATCAACGCTGGTTTCTAGCAAGCCATAGACCATACATCACCTCCCCCATATTGTTCACCAAACCATGAACCCTTCCTTGTCTTCATGCAGGCTTGGAGGAGCATACGCAGTTAGAATTCCTAGCCATAAAAGATGACTAGAGGATAACTTACACCCTGGTTGGTATGCTTTATACCATAGGAGAACTCTTCTCCACACAGAATCCTCTGTCAGACACTCTGTGAAGATGTGTTATTCCATCTCCTCCCCTCCATATACCTTACAGGCATACAGAAGTTCATACTGCTTATGCTTATTCTACTTGCTTAGAGTCGCCCCAGTGACCAAGATTTTGCGGTGGAGTTGGATGAGAAAGTTCTGAAACATAATAAACTAGCATCCCTTAACCCTTCTCCCCAAAGGTTCATCAGTCCTTGTCACTTTTTGAAAGTGATCTGGGACAAGAACCTCAAGCAGAGCTCTCTGTCTTGTAACTTCCGGAATTAGGCGGTTGTGAACTCTGAGAGGTAGATACCATCACCACCTCTAACCTTTAGCCAGTCCCAAAGGACAAAGAGGCTTTCTCATTTGGGGAACCTCCAGCCTTCTCATCATTGCGTGAACACCTGCCAATCCTGCCCTCCACGACCTTCTGAACAGGCTTCCACAGCCTCTAATGAAGCCATAGAAGGAATTGCTTTCCTCCAGAAATAAGGCAGTACAGTTACTTCCACAACATCCCATGCCTTTCTTACCATCATCTTGGAGAAACTGACAACATTATTAGCTGCTTCCACGCTAAGCACTCTTCGGCCATCTCTGTCAAGGAGGTCCCCCCAGTGAACCATTTCAGTAAAGCGCTTGAAGGCCTTGAACAGACGAGGTTCCATTCTCAGCCCCTAAGCTCCTCTCCAAAGGGGGATTTCCTGGATCCTTTCAATGGTCATTCTCCACCATCTAATCTACCCTTATTGCCTGCCCATTGTCTAAATTAATCCTTTTATTAGCCTGGTAGGTTCCCTGCGCTTGGAATGTCCCCTTGATTGCTGCACCAGCTAACATTAAGATCCTTATTGTTTTTGTCCCTGCAAGCCTTAGCAAGGTAGCCTCCACTATTGGAAACCAACAAATAGACTTTCCCTCACTGGCGACCTTGCAATCCACTTCAGCTGGAGTGTTTTGATCATACTCCCAACATTAATCAGACTAATGCCCCCTTTCTTCACCTCCTGAAACAAGTTAGAATAACTGTTTTTGATGATTGCCCCTGCTGTATGAACTGGATTGTTGAACTCTGAGTTTTTATTGTGGAAGGTTCCAATGGTGTAACAAATCTAACTGTACCATAATCTGAAAAAAATGAAATTGTTCATGACAATGGCCCTGCCCTGATATAATAATTGATACATTGCCAATTCCAAGCCACTTTCTTCAGGCCTGCTTCAAGCTTGGGCCATATTTCATGCAGTGACGCTGTGGGAAAACAGCTTGTTTTTTCTCGCTAGTTCATTCTGCCATTTGGTTTCCACAAATAATTTAAATAAAATAAATTTATATATGAAGCAATAATAAAATTGGATTTTTCATAATTTTATTATATGCACAATAAGGAAAAAAACGATGCCCCTCACTATTGACTATTTGGTATTTTAAGTATTTTGAGGGTCGAGGGGAGTTTGGTAATATGTTTGGAATAGCTTCAGCTAGTCTGAATTAGGAAATTTGAAGGAATAGCGTATCATAACTCAGGAACTTGCTTCAGGGAAGAGGAAGGAAGGTTGAGGAATTCTGATTGTCCCAAACATACCTGTGAGGTAACGTTTTTATAAATTTAAGCCAATCACCACCCAAGAAATTTCTTGCACCTTGGGGGACCCCCACCAAGCCTATAAAAGGGGTTCCCCGCACAGGTGCGTTGAAGAACTTTGTGGGGTCAGAGGAGTGCCTTCCTATTATTTTCTTATGGTCTGTGGTGAGGTCAGAGTAATCCAACCATTGGATTTTTTTGATGCCCGTAGAGTTTTCGAACTAGTGTTACCTTGATTAATGGAGTTCCACCAAGAATCACCAGGGACTTTTGGCCAATTTTCTCAATTTTCTCATTTTCAATTTTATTAAATGAACTCTTAACGACATCAGAAAATCACAAATGGCCATCATTTCCCCTCTTCAGCTGAATTCAACCTAAAACATTCTTACTTTTCAGCTGTGAGGACAAATGTCTGGCAGACGCCCACCCAGGGATGGGACAATTGAGGTACAGAAACTCCTCCCCTGTTGCCATCCAGGGGATTGAGCTCTTTGGTGCCACATCCAACGTCACCGTTCTGCTGATGAGAAAAGCTCTAGATTTGACAGATTGACCTTCGCATTTCTTGCGTTTTGGTACAACTTCAGAATGTTCATCACCACCTTCTCATCCTCTGACAAAACAAAAAATCAACATATTATCTGCAAACATTGAGTAGGAATACTCCTCGCTGTTGATGGTACGTTTCTTCTGGTCCATTTTCCTGGGACTTTGAGAGGGTCTCTATTGCAATAACAAACAACAATGGAGGTAGAGGGTCTCCGTAACGCACACCCCTACACACTTTAAAAGTGTTGGAGAGGACCCCATTGATATTGACATCCAATGAGGCTTCCCATAAATCGCTTTAAGCAGTCTCAACAAGCGCCCTTTCATTCCAACTCTAACACCACTTTCCAAAGAAACTCATGAATCATCTTATCATACGCCTTCTCTTGATCAAGGAACAGTAGCCGCCCCCTCTGGTCATACTATTCACTTGTACATTCTTCTATCAGGTGAACAAGCATAAAATTGTCAGTAATCGAGCATCCTGGGATAAACCCATTCTGCTCTTTCCCAACAACGTCCGCCAAAACTCCCTTTAATCATTTGGTCAAGATCTCCATCAAGATCATAAAGTCAATGTTGAGCAGAGTCAAAGGTCAACAGTTCTTCCATGAGAGAAGGATCTCCCTTATTATACAACATTACCATGTCTTACAAAAAGCCAGCCAATTGCACCAGAGACTAGGAGTTGATTGTAGTGCTCAGCAAGCATCTCAGACAATTCTGCCCAAAACAACTTGTAGAGCTCAAGGATCAACCCATACTCTCCTAGGAGCCTTGCCATTCTTTACATTGTGGATGGCTTCTGACACCTCTGACTTGTGGATCTTGCTACAAAGTTGCTGCTTAGTCTCCATTGGCAGTACCCATTCCACTTATGAGTAATTTAGTTGCCTCCAGATCATTCTCCGACGGGCCATAAAGGTCCTTATAGTGAAACTTGGCTACTTCAGCCATGCAAGCTGCATCCTTCACCTCAACTCCCCCATAACAGAGCGACAAGATCCTTGCCAAAGGTCCAAAGTCCTTTATGCCTTGCGGAGTAGAGCCACATTGCTGTTAGAATCCGTATTCTACCTAGATTACCTTTGTTTGAGGCACTCAACCATGAAGTCTCCCATCAATTTCACATACAATTCAGCCTTAGCTGTGAAGGCAGATGCCCCCTTACTGCAGCCTACTTGCAGGTACTCTTGAAGCACCTCTCCAAGGTTTCATGCCTCAAACTCATGGCCCTTAGCTGCCTCCCAAAGGTTCACATGCCATCTTAAGATCAGCCTTCATCTGCAACCATTTTACTGATGCATCAGGCTTCCCCATAATAATGCTTCTCCACCATCTCACCTTCTTCCTCATGATTTCCTGAAGTGGACTCCACCTCAGAAGTTTAGGGTTTAGTCTTCATATCCCTTTTTCCACAGAAGCAACCCAAGGGTCACTGATCTGTAGTTATAGGGGCCTGTGGTCCAAAGCATATGTATCATGATTCCAAAGGATCAACTTGCAGTGACTCAGGAGAGGCTAGGGCACCAACACACGATCTATGTGGGAGAAATGATCCCCCTGGACGTGAGTCCACACAGTCTCCCCCTCCTCACCGCAGCACGCTCTCCACACATCCAGTAGGCTAAGGCAATCATTAAACTGGCTAGCTCGATAGCTCCAGGATCAGAACTCTAGTTTCCTGAAGCCCAAATCCTGTCATCCCTAAAGCAGACACAGTTCATGTCTCCCCCTAGCACTACCAACCCCTGATGCCTTCCTCATTGATTCTCAGGCCGATTTTCTGGAAAAAGGCCTTCCTTTCAGACCAAGAATTGGGCGCTTATATGCCAATAAACCAAATTGATTCCTCTCCAAACATTAACATTACTGCCACTGCTCTTCCAGGAACCAATACCTTTTTGTACAGCACCTTAACCTTGTCCTCCAACCAGACCAAGATACCCCCTTTGGTTTCTCATCCTCCCTCTTTCCCTCCCCTAAGGGCAATTCTGAGTTGGGTGATCCACCAAGTGAGAATAAAATGATTGTTTCAGAGGTACTTGGTAAGACCAAACCTCTTCCGCCCCAGGTTTGGACTTTGTCTCAGTGAGGAAGCCAATTTCAATTTCATATTATTGCAATCTGAGTTTCACCCGCTGCTGCTGCCTGAGGACCTTCAGACCCCGCGCGTTAGCAGGTAAAACCCCTATCACCATAGGTTAGAACTGAAGAGGCTTCAGTGTTAGGATCTGAGGGGCCCCATCCTCTTTGACCTTAGCTGGTTTAGTGGGACCACGTTTCTTCCTCCCCTTTCCAGTACTAGACTGGGCCAGGGGTGGTAGCTTCTCAGTCACAGCAGCTTCTGGAATTTTAACCTTTCCAGGGTTCTCAACTGACCCCTCTGCTTTGGTTGGAGCATCAAGTCAGAAGGCACTGTCCCATTATTGCTAGCATGAAGCACTTCCCTTACCACACCACTTCACCTATGGGCCACACGCGCTCTATCCCACCTACATCCATTGTGGTAGCACACCTCTTTCGCAATTGAGTGATCAGGAGAACCTCATCCATTTGAGAGGCGTGATGCTCCATAATGTGCTTTTCAGATTGGGACAAAGCACCGCTAAGCTCAATTTGGAGTCTAGAAGCTTTCCGCGCCTTCCAGGTCTGCTTTGACTCCTTAATGACTTTCCTGGTGCCTTTCAGCACCTCAGTCACCACCTCTAAGTTGAGTTGCCAGCCTCTGCCGCCTCCTTTGCTTTGGCTGACAACTCAGTTAGTTTCATCAACTCCTTCTGGAGCTAACTTTTCTTTCTCTGGTGGCGCCAAGGGTGGCGCCCACTCTCTAGGCCCATCAGGTTTGGCCTCTGCCGCAGGAGGTATAGCCTGAGGACATTTAGCACTGACGTGCCCCTTCAAACCACACAAGAAGCGCCTGTCCAGCGATACCACAGGTACACTCCAGGTCCCCACAGTAACTGTTTAAGGCAACTCCCCAAATGGCTTTGAAAGTTTTTTAAAAACTCAGTCCCCAAAGCCTATAATAAACTTTTCAAGTTACCTCCTTTCTTCTTCAAGTACTTTACCAACTTGTTCTCATTAAAGGAGATCACTTTGTCAAAGCCTTTCAGATGAGATATCATGGCCCCTCTAGTGACAACATGTGGCACGTCCCTCAGCCTGAACCTTTCAATCTCAGTGCCAATGTCAAGGCATATGCCTCCTTTTTCTTGGTGCTCAAAACGGTAGCCAAGATCTGTTCCTTTTGAAGCTTAGAATGGAAAGTCATAAGTTTAACCCAGGAGCCAAACGTGGAGTATAGAGTGGGGAGAACTTGCACACCTCAATCACACAGCCCATGAGAATCTCCTTAGACCACCCAGTCTTCACTTCCACTGTATGAACCCTCTTGAGGCCCTCCCCCATGCTTGCTGTAAAATTTTTGAGGGGCTTGAGTTCCATGCTTCAAAAAGCTTGGTTTTGACCCCAAATCCATTAGTAGCCACTTCCGCAAAGGAGGCTGTATCCTTATGTGTAGTGGGGGGCACGCCTGCTGTCAGCATAACAGCAAAGTAAGTTGAAACTGGCCTGCCAATCGGGACACCAAAGCACCCAAATTACAAGCCCAAATGCCAAAAGCACTTATGATTATGTGACGTTTATATTAGCATGAAGGTATTTCGCCAATGAGCGCCAATAGGACATAAATGTGAAAATGAACCCAGCAACAACCCAGGAAATCTTAGCCTCAGGGCCCACGGGTTGTGATGTTTGAAAAAATTGGATTGGAATGGGTGGTTTAAGCTCTGTCATTGGAAATAAGGATTTTTGGGAATTGAGTTTTTTTAATTGGATTTAAAACTGGAAAATAAGCCATCAATTTCCTCAGTGTGTTATGACTTCTTAAATAGACGCTTGATTTGGGGAATAGCTTAGAAAGACTCAGGATTAAGACCCTCAATATTTGACCTAATCCAGTGAACTATGAGCAAGGGGAAATACTAATTCAATTTATACTGACTTCAAGTTTGTCATCGGTGGGCTGAGTCACTGTCAGTTTGACCTTGGATACCCAAATTGCAGTTTTCTTGAATTTTTAACAATTAGTGTGATGGCATCTCACCCGTTGGTCAACAGGAACCTCCCAAGGCCACCCCATGTAGGGGTGGTCCCAAGAGGTTGTTAATGGGTTCAGGATACCTAACCCGCCCATACCCGGTCACTTTGGCATCCATTTGGTCACATAAGATGCATTGAATGATGAATGTAATTTTTGAAGGGAGGGTTCTGGGCTGGTAAAATATTCATCTTAGGAGGTACATGCCCGTCAGGCTTTTTCCCCAATGTTTTCAAGGGTATTTTTATATTGGTAACATCATTTCCCAATGAGCCAATGCCATTGGTGAGTTTAACCGAGGATTTGACACTGGAACCATTCTTATTAAGAGTGCACGCCTTTCAGGCCATGTCCCCATGCTTTTGGAGCAGGTTTCAAACTGACAATAACATTTCACAATAGCTCATTGTCATTGGCGAATTTAACTGAGAATTTGACATTCAATATATTATTATAGAATGTGTGTGCCCATCAGGCCCATTACCGAGGGTTTGAAGCATTTGGACCTTGATTTAAGGGCTTGTTGCCATCGACTTCATATGAACTTTAAGCCCATGGGGGTGCTGACTTTTGAGGATTTCAGCACAAATTGCCTCACTTTGCTTTACTAATTTGGAGGAGGCAATTGTGGGGACAGTTGGTGGAATCCTAAGAAGGTAGATCTGTTACCCAATGCTTATCTACCACATGGGAAAGATTGCCCTGGGAGATAAGGGGACAGCTGCCCTTCTCATACCTTTTTGTTGGGTAACAGGAATACTGCCCGGTCTAAACAGAGGGCACACTCCCCTGGACTTACACCCGCTGTTGATTTGTTAACAGAGTTGGTCTCTCCCGTTTGTTTTGTAAATGAGTTCGCCTCTCTGGGCCCTTTTTGTACAGAATTATTGCAGCCCTTTCAGGTCAATCATTCAATTTGGTATGTTAGTGCTCTTGCCTTTTGCTACACCAGTGTAAGCCCACATAAACTAATGGCCGCTATCCAGGTTTCAGCCAATCTAGAAAACCACAGTGATTATTGTAGACAGGTGGGACGAAGCCCCACCATTGAGGTTTGCCCCACCTTTTTCATTAAGATCTGCTTTTGCATCACCCCGACTTATAGGAGATTAGTGTGACATATGATACGCCCAACTCTTGCACCCCTTCCTGTCCATATTCTTCCTCCAAAAGAGAGTGGAAGCACTCACAAGAACAGGTTGGATCACAGTCATTAGCTTCCATCCCACACCTTTTTCAGGCCAGTACAGGACTCTTCTGTGGTGCCTCTCTGGGTTCTGGTGTTGGCTTTTCACCCATGTTTCCATAACTTCCTTGGTCATGCCATGCAAAAACCCCATCTTACCCTACCTGGCTTATAGGAAAATAATATTCATACTATTTTCAACATTTCTAAGTATATCAATAATTTATATCAAAGCACATATCAGAATATGTGAAGTAGACTTGGGAGTCAAGTTGAGCAACCCGTTGGAAGTTTACATTTGGTTCTAGTTACCATGGCTAATTGAGTACACAGCTTCAAAATTCTGCAGCATCCCAACTCTATGATAAGATTCATCTGCTTCACCTCCAGAATTTTCAAGTATTAGCAAATTTCTTGCCAAATTTGAGGAACTCATGGGACTTTGAAACAGATTACCTACTGTCACTGCAAGGAAGTTGATCAGAAAATTCTTGGCTAGTCCTCAATGCCCTCAAAAACCCTAATCTCAATGCAGCATACCTGGAACAACCAACTGGTGTGGATCAAGCTATTACTGTTTACTGAAACTACGTGAGAATGGCGACCCGCCACCAAAACCAACCCCAAACATTTTGCTACCATAAAGTCAGACGCCAAAAATTTGGACGCCTCCAGCACTGAGGATATTCTAACAATCCTTAACTTCAAGCCACCCTCGGAGGTTAATAAACAGATACACGCCCTCACCAAACAAGTTCAGAATTGATCATGTTGGTACAGGGGCATTGATCCTACAACAACCTTTGATGCTTTAAGTGTGGCCAACACAAATATCAATTCTGCCAATTCTGAGCACCTTGTGTTCAGTTCCATATTGTCCATCTTGGTGGACTTTTCCCTAATTGGGGAGAGCAACAATACTGGGCCACGCAACCTACCATGAGACCTGCAACTTGTCTCCTCCAGTTTGCCCGTCCAATCCTCATCATTTCAAAATGCCCGCACAACCCATGATTGAGGATACCCCAACTTGAAAACCCTTGTAACAAAATCAGTATGTGGATGAAGCCCCCTTAAACAAATCTGATCAGTTGGTCTTATTCTTGGAATAATAAGCTGCCAAAAAACAAAGATTAAAAGAAACTATGGGTTCAAATGTTACCCCTGACTTCCTAGAGTAAATGAAGATTGAAAATTCACTGAATTTTGAACCCTTAAAAGCATTTGAGCCCAAAATTGTTACCCCAAATCCCAAAAGAAAGTGAAGATTGATGATTTACTGAATGCCATATCCACAAAGATGACCAAACTTTATGGAATACCAATGAAAGATTATTATGAGATTCCTTAAGTCCAATCAATTTCCCAGGAAATTCATTTACCCAACTTTGTCCTCAATCATCAAAGTGAATCTAAGTAAAATAAAAAACCACAATCCCAAACCCATATCATCTAAAAGCAAGCCCTGACTGCCCCTATCACATCAACCCAACCAGGCCAACCAGGTCTGAAAAATCTGCCTGCTCAGTACTTCCCTTATATTGCCTCCAAAATTATCCTCAGCTTAATCGGTTATCCCCATCAACCCAAGAGAATTTCTGCCACTAAGATCTTAAGAATACTTCTATCCCAGTAACCCTTTAACTTTATTTAAGTTGAGCTCCTCCTTACTTTCTTTCCGCTTGGAGTAACTTTCAAGCGATTTTAATAAAAAATTAAACGATATCTGAACCTATACCTACTGCCTACCTCCCCATTTGATCTCCAATGACTTCAGATTCTCTTCCAGCTGCTCCCATATGGGGAAGTAGCGAAACCCCATTCAGCATTTTCCCTTTGACAGGAAAATGCGCTCAGACTGGTTTGTCTAGTCCTACCAAATCCTCAGGTCAGTTCATTCTGCCCAAGGATCTTGACATCCACCTTGCACATGCCCAGGCTGTGCCTTGCAGCCCATTAGTTCTCCCCCACTCCCAGCTGTGTTCAGCCTTTGGGTCGAATATGGGAAGTTGTTCCCATATGCAGAGAAAGCCATTATTGACATGGCCCAGGCAGTGATGCTTCCAGCTGGATTTGTTAATTTCTGCCCTTATAAAGGGTATTTTGATCTTGGCTTCACATGTGAAGCTGATGCCACCACTGCGGCCACCCTACCCCTGGTTTTTCAGGGCACCCCTATCCCCACAAGCACACACAGCTCCCCACCAACATCACTACGGTGGTTCAGTTTGTAGGGCTGCCCACTCACCTTACCCCCGCGGTAGAGTCCATCAGGAGCTGATGGAAGGCTTGGCTGCATATGTCTCCAACCCCATCCTTCAGTTTGTGGTCCCCAATGGTGCTGCTTGCCTCACTGGGCCTTGGGCATTCACCATGATTGGCTCAAAGTTCAACAAAATTGCTTGGTTGATTCCCCCTGAGCTGTCATTCCTTCTGTCCCTGACCACCCATTCTGGGCCTGTGTTAAGGGCGGATGGACTATCTGTCCATCTTGCTTCGAGTTGGATTACTTGAAGCGTAAATGCCCATATCTTGCTGTATCTGCTGGACCTACTTTGCCTCCGTCTGGCCCCCAATATGCCACATACCCCACTGCCTTTCCAGTATGGGGTACAATCCTTCCCCCTCCCCCAAGCCTACAGCTGATGCAGCACCTGCAAATGCCAATCAGGCCCCTCCTCAGCCCAGTGCCACATGTGCTTCAACCAATTAGGAGACAGCTTGGATAACGGTTTGGTCCCTCATTATTCCTCAATTGACAGCCACAGCCCATAAATTCACCTACCCTAATTTCCATTATAATTTGAACCCATTAACTTCATTGGATGACACCAATGAAGTGGGAATTGTTATTGAAGACTTGGAAGTCCAAATCAAAGAATTTATCTAGGTACAGCACCCCGTTCAGACCCCTCAGCGTTTTTATGCCCCCCAGCTGGATGCATATGTGTTCCGCTCTACCCACCAGCTTTCTGTAGCAGCAGCTGAGCACCCAGATATTAGCAACATCTGCGAGGGTGCTGATATAAAGGTGGCAATACTAGCCAAGGGTGTCCCTCCTCCCATTATTGCCCCAACCCAGTCCCCACAGGGCAAACGTGACTTCCTCATCCTCCACAAACAAACAACTGCCGCCGTCCATAAAGTGGCTGAAGCTTCACAAATACAAGTCAAAAACCACCCGCGCCACCACTGCTTTTTTATCCCAGCTCCCTTCCATCCACCTTCTTGCAGAAAATTGCTTATCCCAGTACCTAGGCGCAATTTTGCTTCAGGTAATTTCCACGTCCAACTGACCATCAGAAGTCTCCAACCACATGTTGCTGACCACCCCACACCATTACTTGACACCTTGACCCGTGCTCTTACCTATGTGGAGGAATCTGATGCCAAGAATGAGCCCCCTGATCCCCCTTCCCCTTCCACCATGGTGGGATGAGCGGCTCGCCGCTGTCCCACCTGGTTGAAAAGTGATCTCATTCATTTGTGTTTTGATCACTCATTTTGGGCAGTTGACTCATTCTGTTTGGGTAGGTCTGTTTGTTCATATTTTTTGCTTTTCAAGCTTTGGTAATGTCTGTCACCTGGTTGGCATACCTTAAATTGAATCTAAATTGAGCCCTTCCTTGCCTCAAGATTTACACCAAACCATTGACCTTACGCAACTTCACCATGTTAATCTGAATCCTGAAGCCCTTTTTCACCAACTAAGGAGCGTCTCTCGTTAAAAAATCCCTTTATGTATATGCTTTCCCAATTATCTTAGATTCATGATCATCTGCCAACATTGTCACTAAGAAGTTTTTGCTTGATATTAGCTTCAAAGACTCTATAAAGCGAATTTTTTTTTCTGATGTCTGGCGGCTCCCAACAGCCCTGCTGCAGCTAGGTATTTGATTTCCTGTCAAGATTGGTATAAAGTACACTCAATTTATGCCGTTGTACATGATCATGATTATTTACCAATGATATTACCTCTCAAACTTTAAAGTATTTAGAATCATTGCCAACTTTGAGAATAACCAATGTTACATACAAACTGACCAAGGGACGAAAACAATGCATATCAGATACACACATGCTCCCTTGATTCTCAGATCAACCCCTGATCAACTTACTTCAGATCTATTTACAAAAAATTCCAGTGAGCCCAAGATTCTGAGTATTTACAGGATCCTAAGAATGAGGAGTTACCCCGATTAATCCAAGATTACAAAGACAAGGTAGAGCAAGATGAAATGCTTCCACTTCATTAAATTAGGGCCAATTGTCATGGATTCTGATAATTATAGTAAGACTGGGCTTTTAATCTGGTTGTGTAACTCCACAGTAAAATGCTCAGAATGCCAGTGGCATAAAAACCCTAATGACTTGGAGGAGGGAAGCTCTATGGTTCCTTTGAGGGTAGTAAAAGTATAAAGGTATTAAAACCCTATAAAAAACAGATGCCTGTATTGGGGGCAACCGTGGGTCTTTCTGGGGCACTTTCCAAGGGTGAAAAGGCATGAGGATCTGATCCTTCTGGGTTTGCGGTTGCTGGCCTTTAGTTCCAGTCCCATAAATATCAGATTAAGTATATATATAAGTCCCCATAACTCATTAAAGATTGTTAACCCACAAAAATGAGGACCAGGTTTGCAAATCAAATCAAATTGGCTTGAAAAAAATATAGGGGTGGCCTTGGGCATTATCTCGCAGTTGCTGAGTTGTTTTAAGCTGCTGCACAGAGTGAGAAAAGTATTTGGAATGGCGGATTAATTTATTAATGTAAATTGAGGCAGATTGCCTGGAAGAGCGATGCTCTGGATGATTGGCGCCTGAGCTTCGCCTCCAGATTGTAAAAATGTGCGATAACTGCCCATGAATGACTGAACAAAATCGATAAAGGGGGAGACCTCATCTCATCCAGATCATACTGACATCAGTGATGGGATGGTGAGGTGAGTTGGACAGATAACAAAGGCCATCCTGTGTGATGAATTGTAAGACTTTTGGTTATCCAGATGTGCTGAACCAGTGGTAGGGTGGCAAACTGTATCTGGCATCCTGGGGATCACTTCTTGGATGGCGGTTTATAGAAGCAGGTCAGGAGCATAGCCTTGTATGACCTTGGCTAGTGCTTAGTGAGACACTGGATCAATAGGATCGAATTGTTTGCTATATGATCATCATTTTCAGAACACTGATATTGGCATGTTTGGTTGAGTTCAAAGCAAAATTTTGGTAGGATTAGGTCAGCGGATTATACAAAGAGGGTTTTTTAACTGGATTTTTTATTTAAACTGAAAATAAAAATAAACTAACAACTGACCCTAGGGGGGCACTTGTCTTTTATACTTGGTGGATGGGGAAGAGATTGTGGGGATGGCTTGGACTGGGATGACTGATGTGCTTGCATCAAATAGCCTGGGTTTAAGAGGTCTTCTGACAGTTTATGTACAAGCTTATAAAAGCTTTGACAACGTAATTCCTATATCAGCCGCTGGGGTACTCTAACTTATCAAAACTTGAGCAGATTATTCCAGATCAGAAGCTTGGTGACATTGGTTTAAAATGGACTTAATTTCATTGAATGATTTAAATTTGTATTGAAAATTCTTGGTGACAAATCCTTGACTCAGATTGGCACCCCATGACCTGGAAGTCTCAAATTTCATGGCCCAAACCAGTTTTTCTGACTTACTATAGTTTTCTGGAGTTTCAAGATTAATTTTTGTAGTCTCCAAGAGGGTGGAAGGTGACAGGGTGGGGTTCAGATGAGGATGAGGGGTCTTGATATTGGCCTCTGGCTAGAATTGCCTCCCTACAGACCCCCTTGATCTTATTCACAAGGGAAGAAGCAGAAAATGGTGGTAAAGTAGGTTGGTTTTTTGGGGCTAAAGCAGTTTATTCATACTCATCAACAACAAGGGCCAGGTCACCCAGTTGAATTAAGGGCTTCACAGGTGCTTCAGTAACTTCTTTCCTCTGTAAGTGAACATTCCACGATCTTGCCCAAGGGATTGGGTTTCCAGACTTACATTATAAACTCCTTATTGAATTAAAAACATCCCACGTCCTGGTACATTTGCCAGGACATTGTTCTTTTGTCTGGCAGGGAGTTTGATGGCAAGAATAGTAGCAATCTTCTGAGGAGGATAGGGGGCCTCAAGATGTGACTTATGGAACTCAATTCACTATCTCCTTACATTCTAACAGTCCCTTGAGCTACATAACTATTTTCATAGGCAGGGTGACCTTTCCATGCAACAAGGTACTGGACTGATATCCTGGGTTTCCTTGAGGTCAGTATCGCCTCCACTTCTGCCTCTTGTGAATTTCCAAAGAAAAGGATTTTTGGTAGTAGGTTGCTCTCCTCTAAACGAGGATTATTAGGAATGTGGAATTTATTATGTTATTTCCGATGGGAAGGAATCTTGGCGAGGTATGCACCATTTCCCAAATCTTATTCCACTTCAAAAGTCCCTGAGCGCTTACTATCCAGCTTCTGTGAGGGGACCTTCATATTCAAGTGAAGTGTGTCAAGCATAACAAGTGAGCCTTCTGAGATATTGTGCCTATGGAATTCGTTTCATATCAGCAAACTTCTTATAATTTCCAATGGCTTTACAAAATGCTCTTTAACAAGTTTTATGGGTGTCCTGCATATGGGTGATACGGTCCTCTGCTAAAGAAACCACCTAGGTCAGGCGTGATAGATATGGAATTAGAGATCGTACTTAAGGTGGCATAAATTGGGAAAATCCAGTGGAAAGAATGAAGCGTGTTGTTGTAAGAGATTTGTGCCAGAGGGAGTTTATAGCCCAGGTATTCTGGGTGGCAGAGAAATAACAATGCAGATATTGTTCTAAGTCTTGATTAACTCTCTCAATTTGCCTGTCTGATTGTGGGTGATATGCCAAAAACAGCAGGGCTTGATACTGAGAAGCCCCAGCAAGGAGTCCCAAAACTTGGCTGTAAATTGAATGCGCAATCACTCACAATTTTCTGTTGGGTTCCCAAACATGGAGAACATATGATTGACAAAGAGAGCTGCGTTATCTGCTTCTGAAATGGTTTTGTGACATGAGGTAAACAGCGCAAAATTAGTGAACCTGTCTACAATCATCATAATGGGCATCAAACTCTTTGAAAATGGGAAGTCCCACGATGAAGTCCACTGAGACAAATGTCCAGGGACCATTAGCTTGTTGCAGAGGGTGGAGAAGGCCCTTATTCCCTGTACAGTCAGATTTGGAGCACGCACAGTTAATACGGCTTGCTAGCCACTCTGGGGTATCCTTGGGAGCCCTGGCCAATTGTAGGTTCTCTTGACTAGTTCAGCACACTTTTTTGAACCAGATGGCCTACAGCAGGTGGGGCATGATGATCCTCAAACACCTGCATGCGCAAGGTAGTTGAACCCAAATCCTATTAAAAAATGATTTTCCATTATTTAAGGTATACAGGGGCCATTTGCGGTGCCTTGTCTCCAGGTCATTCACTAGCTCCATCCCATCAAGGCAACATAATTGATCTTCCAACACGCGTTCATACATGTCTTACTCTAAGACTAGGTCAGCATATGATACTGTGTCTGGATCCAGGGTGAGAATTGTGGAAAATGGCACCACTGTGGTGATATCAGACAGGTCATCCTCTGGGCCTGGAGCCATGACAAGGTTGCAGCTTAACATTTCAGGTAGAACATTTAGTGGCCCTTAAATAAAATTATACTTGAAGTAAAAGTTGCAATAACCCTGTATTTAAAAACCTTGAAGTGGGACAGCTTCTGGTTTTAGGATAGTAAAATTAGGATTTATGGCTAGTGCGTACAGTGATTTCAGGTTGTGCCTACTTGAGAAGATATCTCCAGTGGGTAAGTGACCATGATACTGCTGCCAACTCTTTATTGTAAATCACTCACGCCTGCTCTGTGGAGGTGAAAATCTAGAAAAGTACGCCATGAGATGCTCTCTTCTTTATGCACTTGCAAGGCTACTGCTTCAACTGCAACTGCAGATGCATCACAAGCCACAGTGAATGGCTTGGATGAGGAATCATGTTGCAAAACTGGTGCTGACATAAAATTTCCTTGTTTGCCTTAAAAAGCTTGCTGGTAATCATCTGTCAATTTAAAAGGAATATTTTCCCGTCAGTAAATGAAGGGGCGCAGCCAGCTGGGCAAGCGCTGAGAAGAACTTCTTTTAAAGATGACAGTACTGAGGAAGCTTCAGAGCTGCTTTTAAGTAGTGGGGTCGGCCAGGACTGGATGGCCTCCAACTTACATGTAGGGACAGCATAGCCATCCTTGAGGACCAGGTTCCCTAAAAAGGTGGCTTCATCCTAAAAGAATTCTCACTTGGAAGGATTAACAAAGAGACCTGCCTTATGGAGGAATGACATCACGGCCAAGTCCTTGGCATGCTTCTCTTAGGTTGGGAGTGGATCAATATGTGATCAATGTAAGCAACAACGCAAGTAAACCTTAGGTCCCCCAGGACATCATCAAATCAAACGTTGGAGGGTTTCTGGGGCATTATTCACTCAAAGGAAATCACATTGAATTTAACCATTCCACCTCTTGTCCAGATAGCTGTGAGACATTATTGGCCTGCTTTACTCTCATCTGGTTTAAGGAGTTGACCAGGTCAAGTTTTGATAAAACCCGGTATTTAGCTATGGCCTAGTCAATTGTTTATTCCAATGGAAGGGGATATGGATCTGGAACCGTCACATTATTAACATGGCCATAGTTCACACAAAGCCGTAAGGTCCCATCAGCCTTCTAAGTGAAGACTACAGGCGAGGTAATGGGGGAAGATTTCTTGATAATTTACCCTTTTTCTAGCATATCATTCAGCCATATGCCCAACGCTCTGTCTTCCTCCTAAGCGTGTGGGTACAACAGACAGTTAATCTTGACAAGGTGCACTGTCAAATGGAAGGATAGCTCATATTCTGAATTTGGTGGGAGTCAAGTTGCAAGGCTCATGTCAAATACATCCATGTATGGAGCCAGGAAATAAGGAAAATCCTGGGAGATGTCCAAAGGAGCAGCTCAGATTGAAATTTGAGCAAAGTGATGCCTCTTTTGAGAGAGTTTCAATAAGTGGGAACTCTCCACTGCACCTCTTATTGTCAAATGACAAGGAGTTAAGATCTAGGCTGATGTTCATATTTTATCAACGCTACCGCCTACCCCCATGATGACAGGAACCCTAGATTAGTCACTGTTAAATGTGGTCAAAAATAAGAATATATGAATATGGAATTTCACTGGACGCTGACCGGTATGATTGGTCATTGGTTCATATGAATCGCCCAATATAGAAGGGGCTATCATGATTTCCAGGTCTAGTGAATGAGCAACTCTTAAATCCATGAAGTTGCCTGCTGCCCATGTATCAAGGAGTGCTTGCACTGTAACCTCACGCACCCCTACTCTGAAAGTAATTGAAAACAAAAAGTAATCTTTATCCTCTTTTTTTAGTCATTAAGATCGAGAGGGCATCAGAAGGTGGAGCTGGACATATGAAAAGGAGAGGACCCTTGGTCACATGTGAATTATAATGAGTACTCTTGAAGAGATCATCTATCATGTTATCCTGGTCCAAAGACAAAATAGAGTTGGGTAGGGTCTACAGATATGGCCTTTACCATCTCAATAGCAGGGAAGGCTCTGGGGTCAACATTTCAGAGGAATCTTTGTGAGCCTGTTCAACAAGTGGAATTGACATGGTAGGAGTAGGACTTATATTATTGGTATGAAGATCAGTTTCTTGATCATGATCTGCGTGTGCTTCCACCTGGGCCATTTGGATGGGTTTAAAGTAGGTTTTTTAGGGTCCAACGTTAAATCAGATCCTCTTCAGCTTTAGGGAGAAAGAGATTCTCAACTTGTACTTTGCTACTCTTCAGGGTGCCCTGAGGGTAAGGGTAAACCACTGCAACTGCAGAGGAACGGTTTCCTGGACCCTTATTCCCTAAAGAGATAGGTCTAGGTGTCTTAATTGAGATGAACTAGCTTGAGGGGGACCTTCTGAATGAGAGGATGACATGGCTGCTACTGAGAGTATGGTTGCATTGAGGGGTTTTTCCTCAAATGATTACATCAAAGAAAAGGTTGCCTCCATAGATATTGAAAGAAGATCCCTTGAGGGATTGCTAACTGCAATTGGGTCCAAGGCTGCTCTAAAGGCCGACCTCACGATGTCAGTAGGAATCCCAACTGAAGGTATTAATGCTTTGAAGGCTTCTATAAGCGAAGAAAGTTCAAAGAAACTCTGGTAGAGAGTGAATAGGCGAAAGAGGCTGGATGCTCTAGATTCAGGTGCTTGTACTAAAGCTACTAGATTTGATAAGGGAGTGTAATTCCCCATTTTGTTTGCATAGCATAGCACACCTTTAACCTAGCGGTGAGCCTTTTCTTCCAAAGCATATAGGAGGGCCACGCTTTTTTGTGCATCAGTAGGAATAAGAGCTTGAGAACCCCAGCTGCAAAGCGCATATTAAGTTCCGCCAAGGCATCAGCACCTGTTATGCAACTTCTGGTGAGGGAACTGGTGGGATCCCCACTATCACCACACCTACTGAAGGGGCAGCCTGATTTCCTAGGGCTGTATCGTCATTTCTCTTTGACAATATAAGTTTTTGCATTCCCTGCAGAATGAAACAAGTGAACAGCAAGAGAAGACCAGGTCACGGAGGGAATGTAGGTTCATTGTGAACATATAAGCAACTGCTTAGCCTGACCCAAGATGAGGGTGGAAAGTGCTGAGGTTATTGGTCAGTTCATTATTTCATGGATTCTGCTAATTAGAGTAATACTGGGATTTCAATCTGGGTGTATGAAAATCTTTGAGATGCTAGAATGTCAGTGGCATAGCAGCCATAGTGACTGGGAGGAGAGACGCCCTATGGTTTCTATGAGTGTAAGTCCCAGGGAATGTCCTCTGGGTGTCGATCAGGCCATTTTCCCATTTCTGAGCAAGAAGGCACCAAAGAGGATAGCAGTACCCCTCATTACTCAGGGCGATCTCGCTCACATGGTAGACGAGCGCTGGGTAACAGCCCTCCCACTTCAGATACTACTCCTGGTACCCACACTCTCCTCAGAAAAACTGCTATGAGGAATCAGTGAAATATGCACTGAGATTGTCAAAATGAAATCAATCATAACCAATTTGAGCGGCAATCAGCCCAATGTTCAGATTATTTGAATTTATTGCGGGGAAGGCCAACCATGGGACGGACACTTCCGAATATGACTCAGACGAGGCAAAACTTAGTACCAGGGGAGGCGCCCCAGAGAAGCGATGCTATCTCTTGTTGCGAGCGGGATCGCCACTTATGGGAAGGGGGAGGGAACGTGTGTAGGGGACGTATCCACTATTGAGCACGTGTGGAGGAAGGGGTCTGATTTGATGAACCAGACTGGGAACCAGGAGGAGACCAGCTGTCGGCGACGCGGTGGAAGATATCCAAACATCCACGCTTGAAAGTGATCCACCAAATGAGACCGGAATCTGTGGACAGCTTCAGGGAGGGTGGGGATGGATCCAGCGATGGCTTCCAAGACAATCGTGTGGATAGTCCACATGGCGATTGCAACCACCAGAGCATGGAGGGAGGGTGGGAGGGGGAGGCCATTGATGAAGCAAACATATCTCTTGACAGACTGAAGGGATGTGTTTGATCCTGGCCTAACAGACGTTGGACTTCGCGCCATATTACTTTAGAGGTGGGGCATTTCTCCAGGCGGTGAAACAGCGTTCCATACTGGCCACACACGACACAGGATGAGTGTAAAGCATTAGAGCGCTCAGCTGTACGATACACCCGCCTCAGGCAGCGCCACACATGGGAGCGGACTTGAGGCTGCAACAGAGGATGGTGTGCGTATTTCCAGATAGTCTTTTGGGTCTCAGTAGAATAAGGGATGTCCATCATGTCCAGGTAGTCCACCCTGGATAGGACATGGGGCCGTGTGGGGATCACGCCATCTTGGATGGGTAGCCCCTGTACCTCTTGTGTGAACTGAGGTGAGGGGCGGCCTCTTCAGGTTGTATGTCCACTAATATGAATTCTCCACTCTGCGCTTCGCATGGAGAGTAGGATTCGTTTGTAGTGGGTTTTGGTCCCGTGAGGACCTGTGGCTGATGTGTGTGATGCGAGGTATTTCATCAGGGAGTGGGGGTTTGATGGATTGTTGAGGCCCAAGGCTTGGGAGAAGTTGGAGTGGGCCACGCGGGACCAGTGTTGGGATGGGAGTGTAGGAGCAGTGACGGCCGCAATCCAGGTGCCCAGGATCTTGGCGGCATGGGCTTTGAAGTCAAGTAGGCCCATGCCACCATGATGATGAGGGCCAAACATGACCTCTAGCCGTACAGGTGGAGGGCGGCCTGACCAAAGCCAGCCTTGTAGCAAAGCATACAGAGATTTGAAGAAGCTTGGGGAGAAGGGGATGGCGTGGGCTCTGAACCAGACTTTGGATAGGAGCATAGAGTTGGCAAGAACAACCCTGCCAGTGAGGGTAGTAGGGTGGGCTCTGAGAGAGGCTATTCGCTTCGTCACGTTGTCCAGTATATGGCACTCCATTACTGCTGACGCGTATCCACCTGCCTCCAACCACACGCCCAGAGGTCGTATCAGTCCTATGGTAGGTCATGGCACAAAGGGGAGCACCAGTGGAGCGGTGTGTTTTGAGTTAGTAAAGCGTGGACGTGGGTGAGCAGATGGGCCGGGTTGGGAACTACTTGCTGGGGCCCAGCAGTTCTGAAACCGACCAAGGAGGATGATTTCAGTTTTGGAGGCGTTCAGTGCCATGTTGCTTACCCGGGAATATTCCTGGATGAGGGCTTCAAGCGCACGTGCATCTTTGTTATTAGACACCCCCACTACGCAATCATCTGCAAATGCCATCATCTTGACTGGGGTTTGGCCTGGCACATGGACCCCAGTGAGTTGGGCATTCACATTTCGCAGTAGTGGGTCAAGGCTGAAGTTGTATAAGAGTGGGCTCAGGGGGTCCCCTTGTCGCAGGCCCCTTTGAGGGTGGACTACTTCTGTTAGGAAACCTGGGCCGCGCACTGCCATTGTTGCAGATTCCGTGAGCAGCATCACCCAGTTAATGAAGCGGGGAGGTAGGCGGAATTTTTGGAGGCAGGCCCTTAGGTATTCCCAGTTTACTCTATCATAGGCCTTTTGTTGGTCCAAGAATACAAGTGCCCCAGAGGCTGTGGACTGACACACATTAGCCACAGAGTGCACGTTATCCCAAATTGACCTTCTGGGGATGAAACCAAATTGTTCTGGGGAGATGGTGGCAGATGCTACAGTCCCTAAACGGTTAGCCACGATTTTTGTTAAAATTTTGGTGTATGTGTTTGTCAGAGAAATAGGGCGCCAGTTGGCTAAGTCTAGCCTATCCCCTTTCTTGAAGAGTGTGACCGTAAAGGCCTCATGTCCTCCTGGTAGGAGGCAAATTTCCAACAGGCTTTGGTTGAGTGAGGCTAGCAGCAATGGGGATATATATTTAAAATATTTTTTGTAGAACTCATATGGAATTCCATCTGGGCCTGGGCATTTTCAGTTTGGCGCACCGCAAATGGTAGTCCATAATTCGTTTGGAGTAATTAAATTCATTATTTCTGGGTATCAGAAAATGGTGTGGATATGAGCTCTGTCGAGAAATTCTGCCATTTCAGCTGGCTGAATTGGTTCGGCTCAGTATAACTCAGAGTAATATCTTTGCAGTTCGATTGCCACTTTGGCTGGTGTGTCCACAATAGAATTATCCGATCTTCGCACCTGTGTGCAGGCCACGCTCTGGCGTGGTGCAAAATTTTTTTGAAGAAGTATGCGGTGCACTTGTCGCCTTTAGTGATGCATGTGGCCCTGTATTGGACATAAATCTGATGTTTGTGTTGCCTTTCAAGTGCGTTGAGGTGGGCGGCTGCCTCCACCCACTTCTGGCCCCATGCAGGGCTATATCCTGAGGCTAGAATGTTGGACTCCAAATGGGCCAATTCTGCCAGCGCCTGCAATATAACTGCTGATGTGGCTCATGAGCGTCTGGATGAGAGATGGCGATAGTGGCAGATGGTGTCCTCTTTGAAAGTTGCCCATGTGGAAATGGGGTCCGTACAAAACGGTGCAACAAACGATTTTGCCAAAGTTGCCTCTTCCACCCATGTGGAAAATCCTGGCGACGCGAGCTCTGGGGGCAGATTTTGCACCAATGTGGGGCCTTTGCAACTGTGATGGGTAAGTGGTATGTTATCAAGACCAGTCGGTGGTCAGAGAATTCCATTTTCGTTGTTTTGAAGTGGGAGATGTGGGGTTGGAATTTTGCCAGCACTAGAATAAGGTCGATGCGGGTCATGGACCTTAATTGGCCGTTGTGGACATGGGGACGCATCATGTTTTCGAGCAGTGGGGCATGTCATGGCAGCACATCCATTAACCCAAGGGTGGCTTTTAGAATGCGTAGTTCTACGTGACCCTGTGGGACGTGGGGTGAGGGTGGCCACTGGTCCATTGGTGAGGTTAGCCAACAGTTCATGTCACCAATTAGGAAAGAATTGGGGGGTAGCGGGAGGGATTTAACTGATGAGAAAAATTCCCGATGCTCTTGTGCACCGTTTGGGGCATAAATGTTGATGATTGTGTGTGCAACATCAGCCCATGAGAAGGTGACAACGAGCACTCAGCCATTTAGGAATGTTTCTGAAGATGTAAATTTGAAAAAATTGTTTTTCCAAATTAGCACCCCACAGTGCTTCAACCAAAAGGATAGGGATGGTAGGAGCATTGTTTTCCAAGTTTCCTCGGAACCTCATGGACAGTGGGACTCCTGGATGGCCAGGATATCCACAGGTAAATTGTTTTGTAAAAAACTCAGTTTCCTAGCCTGGGATGGGGAGGCCTTGAGTCCGGCGATATTCAGCATCCCTAGAGTGAAGGTTTCCCCCATCGCACCTTAGGTGTGAGGGGAGGGCCCCTGGGCCCACCAGCCTCTTCCAGGTCCCCACAGGCTTTCACAGCAGTGCGGGTATTAGCAGCAATGCTATTGGGGTTTTTGTTAATTTTTGCAGAAAGAGTCGCATTGGCTTTGGCCTTCACTTTTTGTTTTCCCAACGTCGGACGAATATTTTGCGGTGCGGATAAGTTTGGTGCACCGTCGAGTGGGGCAAAAAAAAAATTTCGGTTGGGATAGGTCCCAAGTCAGTTTCAACTGGGGCTTGGGTGCAGCGATTGGGTGAGATCAAATCTCCCATCGGATCCTCAGATTGAGTGGCCCATTCAGCTTGGGTCTCCCAATCTGATTGGGTGATGGATTCCCAAGTTGCTTCCGCCATGAAGGTCTCCATGTCCTCCTGGCGTTGTGAGTGTGGGATGGTGGTGGTGGCCTTGGCCGCTTCCTTGGCTGTGGTCCTATGGGCCTGCTTGGCCTTCTTCCGCTCCTGCGGGGAGATGGGCTTTACCAATAGGTAGCAGCCTTGTGCTCCCCATGGGAAAGCCTCCTTGGTGCTTGCAGTTGGTTCGTAGTGCGCCTCCCCACTGGCCATGGCCACCGAGGGGTGCTCTTGGAATGTGACGCCCTCTTTGATGGGGCATGCGTGCGCCTTATGGCTGAACGCATCACAGTGGGTGCAAATGTGGGGCGCGCTTTCCACAGTTACCCAGAATGGGTGGGTGGTGTGCCCTGCGATATCAATAAAGGTGGAGTGCGGGATCTGGGTTAGGTCCTTCGCAATCTCCTCGGTTGGGGTCAGAACTGCGATGGCTTTGCTGGTGCACAGGTGTGGCATCAGCATGAAACATTGCATTTCGAAAGATTGTATTTCGCCATATATGGCGAGACCATCTTTCAGGTGTTGCTCCAAAATGTCACGTTTTACCATAGTAGGCAAAAAGTCAAACGTGAGGAAAATTTGGTTTGATTTTGTCCATCTGGTGCATTTAGTTTTGACGACCCATTGCCCTTCGGGGAGGTCAACCACTATGCGCACCACTGCAGCCTCATCTGCTGCTATTTTGCTTTCGAAACCTAGGTCCAGCCAACTGCATGACATGGAGTGAGGTGCCACGTACACCGCGGTCAGGAAAATTTTGTGTACATCTTCACAAAATTTTTCCCATAGAACTGTTTTTTGGATGTCCAGATACACACGGACTCCAAATTCCACCAACAAAAGTAGCTGGGAATGTGGCATGTTGATGTACTGGTTGCATCATGCTTGCCACGTGAGTATCTCTGGGGAAATTGTGACTGCCAGTTTTTTTTTAGATTTTTTTCTATTCCGCTGGATTCTCCGGGGCGTTTTCGAACGTTAGAGGCCACAGGCCTTCCGCCTGCTCCTCTTGCCTTGCTTGCCCAACTGCTCCCAGACATGGGCGCAGACTAATCCCCTCTATGAGATTATCAAACTAGATTTAGTCTTGAATTGAATGGGTTTTAAAAGTATTTGCAACGAGAAAGAAAAGTTTTATGTGGAGAAAAAATCCCAATGTTCAGATTATAAAATGGTCAAAAAGGTATGAAGACTGATCTATCAGCTGGAATGCCTGACGGTTGCAATTCAATTAACATGACAATCAGAAAAATCTCCCCCTCCCAAATTTGTTAGGGATCACCCCAGATGGGCAGGTAACAGCATCGGACACCATTGATGAGGTTTTGAAGCTCCCTGCTGGCAAATTAGGAGTTGCGCCTGATGCAATGCCTTGGACTGAATGAACAGCCCAGCGACTGAGCACGGTCAGGTTGGGTGTCCCAAACCTGTTCCCAACCAAATGGGCCCATCCCTATGTGGGGTGGCCTTGGGGGATTCCCACCACTCGTTGGGCCAAACGCCATCACGCCAACTGTCAGAAACATAGCTGAGCCTTGGTTCAGATGTTGGAGGTCAAACTGACAGCAACTCAGCCCACCACCGAATTTTTTGATGTCAGTTCCCAGGAAACTAACCCACCCATTCCCAAATAATTCGCTGGTTAGGTTGAACTTGCGGGACCTGATCCTGGCTTGTTTCTCCCCCAAATTGACTACTAACTAATCAGTCGCATTGCACTGAGAAAATTGTTGGTCAATTTTTCTTCCTTAAAATTTTCCATTAAAAAAGCCTTCCCAAGATTTACTTTTTATATGTTGAGAATTAAGCTGCCTTTTCCGCCGACACTCTCATACCCCTCAGGGTTAATGGCCGTGGTTGTCTGATATTTTAAATTATGCCTGTACAATTTT
This sequence comes from Massospora cicadina, assembly GCA_022478985.1. NCBI lineage: Eukaryota > Fungi > Entomophthoromycota > Entomophthoromycetes > Entomophthorales > Entomophthoraceae > Massospora > Massospora cicadina. Next base: position 47,989 of record JAKSZP010010933.1, on the reverse strand, counting down.
CTGGCTCACCAGCATATATTGGTGGAACTCCTTTCTAGTTCCATTTTCGTCATATCAACAGCAGTGCCTTGGGCATTCTGGTTTACCGTTCAGGTGCTCTGGCATCTGGGCTGGAAGGTCAGTCTAATTCTTACTTGCTGTTCGCCTGACAATGAGGTTAGTAAAAGTTAATTGACATAACAAAGGCCCTTATAGACAACCAGATGTCTGCAATGGGGGCAACCGCGGGTCTTACTGGGGAAATTCCCAAGGGTGGGAGAGGCATGGAGGATGACCAATCATCATGGGTTTAAAGTTGCTGGCTTTTGGTTTCTGTCCCATAATTCTCAGGTTCAGTTATATAAATATAATCCATAGGTACAATGAAATTGTTGACCTGCAAAAATGAGGATTAGGTTTGGTAATTAGATTGGCTCAGTTTGAATATGGAGTGGTCTTGGTCATTGTCTCACAGTTGTTGAGGTTTTAAAGCTTCTGCGCAGAGTGAGAAAATTATTTGGAATGGCGGATTAATTTATTAATGTAAATTGAGGCAGATTGCCTGGAAGAGCGATGCTTTGGATGATCTGGAGCCTGGGCTTCGCCTAGATTTCAAAACTGGGCGATCATCACCCATCATAATTTAACAAAATCGTTAATGTGAGAGGCCTTGTAACATCCAGATCACACTGACATCAGTGATGGGATGGTGAGGTGAGTTGGACAGATAACAAAGACCATCCTGTGTGAGGGATTTCAGGACTTTTGGTTAGCCATATTGCGTTGCACCAGTGGTGAGTTAGAAAACTGGATCAGGCAGTTTGGGAGACTTTCTTTGATGGCAAATTGGAGAAGCAGGTCATGAGCATAACCTTTGATGACTTTGGCTAGTATATAGTGAGACACTGGATCAATAGGATCGAATTTTTTGCTATATGATCATCATTTTCAGAACACTGATAGTGTCATGTTTGGTTGAGTTCAAAGCAAAATTTTGGTAGGATTAGGTCGGAGGAGTCTTTAGAGAGAATTTTGTCAACTAAATTTTTCATTTAGTTTGAAAATATAGAATGAACTGACAGCTGACCCTAAGGGGCATTTGTCTTTTATACTTGGTGGCTGGGGAAGAGATTGTGGGGATGGCTTAGACTGGGATGACTGATGTGCTTGCATCAAATAGCCTGGGTTTAAGAGGTCTTCTGACAGTTTATGTACAAGCTTATAAAAGCTTTGACAACGTAATTCCTATATCAGCCGATGGGGTACTCTCACTGATCAAAACTTGAGCAGATTAGCTCATATAAGAAGCTTAACATAGTTGGTTTTCAGTGAATTTAATTTTGATGATTGACTTATATTATATTAAAGATTCTAAATGATGAATTCTTGACTCAGATTGGCACCTCATGACCTGGAAATCTCAAATTTTGTGGTTTAACAGCCTTTTTTGATTTACTAAAGTTTTCCAGAGTTTTAACTCGATTTTGCAGTTTCCAAGGGGTGTGGGGTGACAGTGTGTGGTCCAGATGATGGTGGGGGTCCTGCTACTGGCCTTTGGTTAAAATTACCTCCCTACAGACCCCTTGATCTTATTCACAAGAGAAGAAGCAGAAAATGGGGTTAGAGTAGTTTGGTTTTTGAGGCTAAAGCATATACCCAGAACTTATCAATAACATGAGCCAAGTTACCCAGTTGAACTAAAGTCTCCACAGGTGCCTTAGTCCATTCATTCCTATGTGAGGGAACTTCCCATGATCTAGCATAAGATAATGAGTTTCTAGACTTACATCAACACCACCTAGATGTTAGCGACATTAAACTAATTACCTGACATCCCTATCTACTATCTTCAGTTTGTGAAAACTTAGTGGAGACTATGAAACCAACTAACGGTCTGCGTCGCCCTTTGAACCTCCCTGGACTTTGACAATAGTCAAGGTGCCTGTCAGGGATGCAGATTATCTAAAGAAGACTGCCCATCTTGAGAGGGTTTGATAGAGCCCAGTTTATGGTACAGAATGCCAGAGGCTCAGCTGTTCTGATGACTTTGAAAGGGGTTCTCTAAGGATTAATGAGGGGCAATCAGTTTAAACAAAATACCAAAGTTTTTATAATAAGCCAGAAAAGTGCAGTAGGGCAACTTCATGTCTTACTGTGGCAACCTCTAAGGGTGGGAGAGGCAGGGAGGGTGACAGACCCTCTAGGGATTGCGGATGTTCAATATGTATTTAAACATGGAAGAAAATTTTATCAAGTATCATAAAATGGATTGTGACAAAATAGGAGCTGCTTGCGTCCATAATGTGGCGGATCAATTTGGAAAAAGGCAGTTAACGTCCTCTGTGGCATGTTCAATGGACCAGAAATCATAATTGCAGATGTAGACCACCACTATCTTGTGGAGGGTGGGGATCAATAACAGATTTGCATATCTGTACATCTGCTTGGCAATTTTCAAAAACATTTATGCATGGCAGAATGCATCATTAGAATATTTTGGCGAAAATTAGAAAGACAGTGCAGAGGCAGGTTCCACAACAAGGGTTTGATAAAAATTTCTGTTTTATTAAGTAAAAATAAAGGGAGGAAAGTTAAAGAAATGAACTGTTAACCTACACTAAAAGGGGGTTGCCTATATAGTGGGAGTGGGAAAAGGGAGTGCAGAGCATTAGGGGCAACAAAGCCTCTACTGGGCACCCTAATTAGCAAGGTGGGCTTTGCATAATAGTTTGAGGAGAGGGAAAGGCATTTATGGTCTCAGGTGGTGTCATGAAAAATTATGACATGTTCATCAAATAATGGAGAACTATAACAGAATGCTCTTGAACTTTAACATATTTCATTAAATGGGTAAGCTGTGAATTCCAGTTTCACTTGGACCCACACTCTTAAGATTATTATTCATATAAATTATAGGCAAAAAAGGCATAATCCATAGGTTTGATATATGATCCAACTAGTATAATAAACCTGATCCAGCTTATTAGGTGAATAGGGCTTATATGGGAATTTGGATAAGGTGGGGTGATTCTTTGAATGTCATCTGTGGCTAGGCACACTTGGGGTGAGCCTGAGGATCCTGCTGGATGCCCCTAAACTGAACCACCTCTCTGCACATTCCTTCACTCATTTATAACAGATTAGAAGAAGAAATGTGGCAGAGAGGAAGGTTCTTAAGGAGCTAGAGCAGTAACCCACCACTCATCTACTACATGAGCAAGGTCACTGATTCTAGAGAGGGTCTCTACTAGGGGCTTGGGCCCTTACTACTCCTGTGCAAGAATCACTCTATATCCAGATATAGGAACTGTACATCTGGACCTATAGTGTCTGAGAATAATGCCCACCTATTGCGTCCAACTGCCAACTCCCTCAGTGTCCTAGGGGGAGCCAAAGTACCCTCTACTACCAATTTCTCTCCTGGATACTACCAACTATGCATGCCCAAAGATTCTAAACCCACATTTTCTTCCTTTCCCTCATGATGGGCTTTTAATTAACACAAAAACACCCCTTTTCAATTTTTATTTGGAGTTATTAATCTACTTAACTTTATTCAGTAATTATAAAATATGACTTCATCTGAACCAATTTAAACAACTGCCCAAGAAATTCCACAGGACCATAATTTCACTGTGGATAACTTAGTCTTAACTGTATGAGACCCCCACCCTCAACTATAAGATAGGCAGCATGAAAATAAAAGGGGGAGTGTCATATTGCCACATAGATTGTTAATCCATTAGAGATGTCCCCTCCTTTGTCTTATCCCTATTGCTATTTATCCATTTTCCTCTGCTTTTTTGTGGCCCCAGAATTCTCTTTCTCTTTGCAAAATTCAATTGATTCAATATAAAAGCATATTCACAATTTTCAATAAACTATAAAAATACTTTCTTTGTATTTTTTCTGCTGTTTTTAAAGTTTTATCTCAACCATGCTGATACTGATATTTTGGGATGAATGCCCTCCTGTGAACACTTACACCCATCTACTGATATGACTGATCAATCAGAAACCTGTGGTTTTGCCTGAACAGCAGTTCATGAACAACCTTAGATTCCTAAGCTCTGTGACAACATATATCATGTTAAAAAAAAACTGCTTCTTAGCGAGTCTAATGAAATTTGACCTTTTAGCCTCATGCTCTAGCAAGGTTGGTTATGATTTCATAAATTATGAACACAAAAAAACTGGATTAATTAAATAAATTCTTTATTTATATATATATAGAAACTAGAGCAACGCCCGCATGCCCCCAACCTTATATATCTGTATTAACTTAATTTTAATTGTGTTAACTTGCTAGATAGCTAACTAATCCAGCTCAAGAAAATTTTAGTAATTATATAGCTATCAGTGGTGCAAAAGTTGCAATTGACTCTTAGTTATAAATATACTAAAAGTGAAAAAATAGGCTTATCAGTTTTAATTTAGTTTACATTTGACTAAAATTATAGGTTTATGATTACATCAAACTTAAAATTCTCAAGAAATACTGATTTTTTTCTAATTTGTCCGTCAGAGACCAACTAGTATTAAAAAATTATTATACCAGTTAGACCAAATTGTATTAAAGCAATGATCCTGCCAGGGATCAAACCTGGAATCTTGAGTTCCATAGACTCATGCCTTATCCATTTTTTTAGAAAAGCCCCATACTTTATTAAAATAAAACTTTTAAGGGAAAGTAAGAGGGGAGGGCGGAATACAGGCGATTCAGCTGAGGGTAAAAAAGACCAGGGATTTGGGTTACTAGAGTTCTAGCACCTCCAACCATTGCTGATTGGTGATCGCCATCGCTAGCCATGGTTCTAGCAGCGGCAGGCTTACAGGCCATACTATTCTTAGACAATTAGTAGCTTCATCATGTGTGATGAGCGATCCAGTGGGGAAAGCTAAATGTGTGGCCTTATAACACCTGGGGATTATGCGTGAGAATTTTGAGATCCAGTGGAGCTGATCTGAGATAATCCAAATGGTCTTCAATACCAAACCTCTGTGATGGGGGCGCTCATTGCTCATAACCTTGGTGACAAGCGCACAGTGAATTACCCATACACAATAATGGTAAATGAAGGCTTGTAATTGGATTAAAGCTGTTCTCAGGGTTCTCATAAAGAACAGGTCCTGCGACAGATGTATACCTGGAGGCAAATGATTGCCTGATAGGATGTATTGCATCGTGGATCAGTATTTTTTGAACACAGCGCATTCATAATAGCAATGTGCTATGTCTGCTTCCAGTTCAGCGCATATGGGGCATTCTTTGTGCTAATAATTCAGCCCGCTGTGCTTGCCTGATTTAAATGCCCAATTAAGGATCCACCATGTTACTGACTGCTGTTTGGCTGTGACCAAGCGGGTGTTCAGGCCCAAAATCAACTCCTTCATTGGGTAGTTGATGTCATGGCCTTTGGTAGTCCAGTCATTTAGGATTCGTGGATGGGTAGGCGGATTGCGCCCTGGTTTTGGGAGTGGTCCCCATATTCTATCAGCATTAATTTGTACCTTATTATGATTGACTTGGTAGTGTATTCCTCAGCAATTTGGTTATTCTCCTCCCAGCTTGTTACGGAAATCATTGCAGAATTATGTGCTTTGATGTCCCTTTGAATTTGGTTGGCTTCTCAGTCTGATCACTCAAATGACCATCCACCCTGGCGCATGGCCTGATTGCATAGTCGCCAGTAGTGTGGAGTATCTTTTTGGGAGGTTATCCGTGGGTGGTGCGCCATCCATTCACATATTGAGCAGAGAGACCAGCTCTTGGAGGCCTTGGGCTCTTGCCAGTTCACGCCCCATGCTAGGGTTTGGCAGCGCATGTGCATCTGTGTTAGCTTCAGGAATGACTTCCCCATATACGCCAGGCATGAGATTCAAAGTCTAGGAGGCCCATGCCTCCTTTGTTCTTTGTTTTGACAGGGCTTCCAGTGGTATCAGTGCCGCCTTCGCCTTGAACCACAAGAAGGTTCAGAGCATTGACCTGATTTTCTTCTCTAAGTTTATGCTCATTGGCAACACATGAGCAACATACCACAACTTCAAGAAGATGAAGATTTTTATTGCCTGCACTTTCTCCTTGAGGCATAGTCTGGCACTTTTCCAGCATGCCATTCAGATCGATAAGCTTGACAATACTTTCTGTTTGGTCTCCAGTACCGCTGATCCCTTATTGATTAAGAGTATCACAAGGTATCAGACAGTCTGGGAGTGCATGATTGGCGTTGTGTCAGTTGGCAGGCTGAAGCTTGGGTTGCTGACCCTCATCACTGAGGTTTTTGTCAAATTGATTTTTGCATTCAATGCTAGCTGATAGAGGTTTAATAGTTCCTCGGCGCCCTGGAGGTCAGTCAGTGAGCTTATGCCTACTACTGTATCATCAGCGAATGCTAGAATCTTCATTGGCATTTGGTTAGGGTGGACTAAACCCTGGAGCTTCGCATCTGCTGCTGCCAGTAAAATGTTGGCTGCAAAGTTGAAGAGTATTGGTGACATAGGGTTGCCTTGTCAGAGACCTTGCCCAACTGGGATTTTGTTAGTTACACCATCTGCGACAATCACCTTCATTACCAGGCCTGAGTACAGCGTCATTATCCATGCTCAAAAAGTGTCAGAGATACCGACTGCCTTTAGTGCCTCATGAAGGAATGACCATGCTACTCAGTCATATGCCTTTTCCATGTCAAGGAACATAAGGTACCCCTGTTTGATGCCCCTCATATCCTGGAGTATGCTCTGGACTGAACCAATGCTGTCCCATATACTATGGCCTTTGATGAAGCCATTCTGGGCCTTATGGAGCATGCGCGGTGCTGTTGCCATCAGTCAATTAGATAGTATGCGCATGAGCAGTTTATAATTGGCATTTGATAGTGCAATCAGGCGCCAGTTCCAAAGTTGGCATCTGAGGCCCTTTTTGTACAAAAGTACAATTTGGGTCTCTTGGCCTCCCAGAATTTGCTGGCCATTTTGTAAACAGTGGTTGAAGAGGGCTTTGAGCTCTAGCGCGATGCAGTCTCAGAATATGCTGTATATTTCTGCACACATATTGTTGGGGCCTGGTGCTTTCATTCTTGGCAACTCCTTTAGCGCCCTCTTAACTTCATCAATAGAGATTTTGGCAGATAGCTTGGCGACATCTTCCAGCGTACAGCCCCCTAGTGCTGGCTTGGCCAGGTCAATAAGGGTTTTTGTCACCGATTTGCTCATTTCTCATTGTTGGAAAAGATCACCATAAAAAAGCTTGACCTTGCGCTTGATTGTTTCGGGTCTGTTGATACTTCCCCTTCCACTGTCTCCACTTCCCATACCTTAGCCTTGGTACAAATTTCCTTGAGGTGTTTCAGGCCCTCTTTGGTCATTGTCCCTGCTAGACTCTGATATCAGTAAGTCGCATTGGTACATCTCTCTGAGTCTTGCTTCATCATTATGACCCGATACTTTTTGTGTGTTGTTTGGTACTCGCTCCACCAGTCCTCATTGTCCCACCAGGTGAGCCTCAGCCTTTCTAATTTAGATTTCAGCTGCTTCACGGCGGCAGTTTTCTTGTAAGAGGTCACTTTTTCGAACTTCATACTATCATGCTTCATTTTCACTTTGATCTGGGTCCATCGTTCTATCAGGTCCAACTCTGGGCGGCTGTCCAGATATGCTACCAGTTGATCCAGTCCAGCGTCAATCTTTCGGCGCCATTCCCCATCCCTCAGCGTGGCTGGTGCCAGTTGCCACTCGTGGTTCCTTGGAGGTTCATCAAGGTTGATATCCACCCAGATGACCATATGGTCACTTTCAGTATCTATGCTAACCTTGCTGTTGGATGTCATTGGCTTGAGATCCAATGACACTAGGATGTAGTCTAAATGTGATCCTGACAGTGGGGATCCAGAGGCATCATATGACCACCACATTAGGTTGGCCGGGTCATCCTCTTCATCAATTTAGGCACATCCCCAATTTGACTAGGTAATTAAGCATCTCGTCAGCCTTACTGTTGGGACGTTCTCTTGTCAGAAATGTATCCCAGCTCGCATTCATCCAACAGTTCAGGTCACCTGCTATTATGGTCATCACTTCTGATGGCACTTCCGCTAAGAATTCCCAAAAAATATGGTTTTTGTGGTGCTTCAGGTGGGGCGTAGACTGCTACTGCTCATATGCTCCTGCCAGTTTCTCTGTTTGTAGCCATCACTATCAAGATCCTACCAGCATGAGTTTCTTCCACGAATTCCAGGTCTATTTTCTTGTCCATTGCAACTATTGCCACATGGTCCATCCATAGGGCTTGGTAGCCTATCTGGTGGGACCACGGGTGGTTTTTCACGTTGCAGTTTGAGCTCAGCACCATTTCCTTTTGGTTACCAGCTTGTGTTTCAGAAATAAAAATTAGGTCAATATTATTATTAGTTTTTAAATGGTGCATTTTCCTCCTCCTCATTTGTATGCTCGCCATCCCCTGAGCATTTGTAGTTGCTATCCTCATTTCCAGCTGCCCAACCCATGGGTATGAGGTTTAGCATTGTCTGGGTTGTGGATCGAGTCCCATACTGAGGTCTGGTTGGTCAATGATGGTGGCATCAATGGTTGGGGGTGCAATATTTGGTTTTTGGGGTTGGTTGGTTGGGACTGGGATTATATTCCTGGGCATCCTGTGTACTGAGAATTTGGTTACCATCCCCATCTCCCTGTCAATGGATAATGGGGATGGTTTTATGATTGGGTCCAGGTGCCCCTTGTCCCCTGCTGGCAGAGCAACAGATTCTCCCTCATCCATCAGTCAGATTTGTACCCCTTCATTCGATTTAATGGCAGAACTCAATTTTTTAGTTGGTGATTGTCCAGCCAATTTTGTCAATTTTGTCACTCCTGCTGATTTTTCACTGGTCACCTTGGGTTTATTTGCCAATGACTTCCAATTTGCTTTAGTATTCACTTTCATCTTGTCAGGCTTTGATTTCGATTTGCTGGCTTCCTGCATCCACCCTTGCTTGGGAGACTTTTTCAGGTTCGCCTTCTGCCATCTTTCCTCCTTACAGACCATCCATTCTGCTTGGGTTGGACATTTCTCTGTTGGTCTGGGGTCAGTTCCCTCATCCATTGTGTAAGATTTGGGGTTTGGATTTATAAATGGTTCATCATCCACTTTGGGTCACTTTGCCACTTCTTGTTCCCATGCTTCTCTATGTGCCAGGTCCAATTCTTGTTGCTGGCATTTCATATCCACTACCTCCATTAAGTTGCATGGGATCCATTCTCTGGCTTTTGGGCGGAGGAAAGTCTTGGTACCCACCTTGGTGATTCCCCCAATGGGGTCATATTTGTATTCCCATGTAGTTTTACCTTTACAATGGTGGCATTGAGCCATTGTGTGGCCAGTCTGGTAACAGAACTGGCACACTTGTTTGGCATCCTCCTGTTTGATGTATACTACCCTATTGAGGCTGGGCAGGCGGATGAATCTGGGTAGAGCAATTTTGTTCAGTTTCATCCAGGGTGCCAGTTTGTACAGCACTTCCACTGTCCGAGGGTGGAGGCACTTCATGATGTAATCACCACCAGCTTGCCAAAATTCTCATACTTCCCCATAGTATGACAATCCAGTCCAGATCACTTCATGCACCCACTCCTGTTCATGATTGGTGGGGAGATTCTGGAAGGTTACCCACCTTGCGGTTTGGTTGGCATATCTGGTCAGTTCCATTTGCAGATAAATCCCCTTGTATTTGATGCCAATTTTGAGGAGTTTCTTGCAGTCCAATTCGCCTGGGATCACTATATCTATATAGCCCCATTTGGGTACCCAGTGGTGATCAAAGTCCCCTCTGGCTAGGACTTCATCAAGTTCCTGATAAATTGACATTATCAGGTCAGACCATTCCTCCTCCTCCACTAGCTGCAGGTGGATTCAGATAGCATCCTTTAGGTATGATTTTGGTGCCTGGCAGTCTGTAAAGCCCCCGCTGATCAACTGATGGATGTACTCAATGTGGCTCCCTGCTCCATTCCAGGTGTTGTCTTTGGTATGCGCTGCCGCGGCGCTGTAGGATTTGGTTTTTGCGCTTGGTTTGGGTACTTTGGCGGGGGTCTTTCCCTTCAAAATCCAACTTACCAATTCATTGAGGCTGAACCCCCAGTTGAGGAACGCTTCAATCTGGTGGATGCTGATACCTCAGTGGCTGATACTTTTAGCCATTTGCACTCCAATCTCTAGGCTCTGCCACTCTAGGGCATCCAATGGCGAGAACCCCAGTTGGTACCACTTGAGGGCAGATTCTGGGCTGCACGTTGGGTGGAGGTATTTTTGAAGGACCTCCAGCATAATTGAGCTACGCTGGCACCAGTCCCTTACTGTGACACTATTCCAGCCCCCATCTGTAAATACTTGTGCCATGGCTGCTGGAACACCCGCTTCACTCCATTGGAATGCTTCAGAGGGGGTGAAACCTTCAGCAGCATATGGGGCCACTAGCATCAGTTCTGGGAAGGATTGCTTCCAATCCCAGATAGTTTTGATGCGGATCCCCACTTTGAGCCATTCTTGGCCCAAGTCTGGGGTTGTGACCCCTTTCATCGCTGTTGCCACCTGTGGTGAAATCTCATGTTCCATCCACAGTTGGGCTGATTCAGGGGTGAACCCCGCTGCATCCCAGTCTGCAGCTTCAGCGATTGTTGTGGCATCACACCAGATTTTCCACTTTTCAATCAGGAATGGTCAGCCTCTAAGAGTTTTGTGAATTGGTTTAGTCACCCCCAGCTCTGCCCATTCGCGCACTAGGTCCATACTGGCCCCCGCTCAGAACCAGTATTTCATCTCCATTGGTGTGAATCTGTTGGCAGACCAGTTGATGGCCTCTTCCAGTGACCAATCCTGGAAGGGTCCCCATTCCACCGCTTTTTCCTTTGTCCAGCCCGCTTTCATCAGGTCTGATGCAGTGGCTGGTGGAATTTGGGTGTATGACCAGTGTAAGGCCTTGGTGGCCTTGAACCCAGCTGTGATCCATGGTAGTGCCTCCTCTGGGGAGAAAGTAGTGTTATACCATTCCAGTGCCATGTCCACTGGAATGGAGTGTCAGGCCCATTTGAGGGCAGTAGAGGCGTTTGGGAATCATTTTGCATACTTGGCTAAATCTGTTGGGTTGAGGCCCAAGCTCCTGACAGCTTGGGCATATCATGCTGTAATGCCTGCCTTGTTGTACTCCATCACATTTAAAAGGTCAATGCTGGCCTCCATCCAGGCCTTTGCATCCACCAGTTTTAAATCTTTGCAGATTGTGGCCTCAATCACCTTGTTCTCCACAGGGATTTTCATCCATTCCAGGGCGTCTTTGGTCCTAACTCATGATGCCTTGAATAGTACTGCCATGTCAATTGAGATTTGGGTGTTGAGCCAGCATTTGGCCACTCAGCAGAAAATTTGTGGTCTTGCCACATAGCCACGATGGCTGGTTTGATACCTTTGGAGACCCACTGAGTCACCGTAGAGTATGGGAACTGGAGGGCCTCCCATTGTTTGACCTTGTGGGTGGACACACCTTGGTGTGCCAACATGTCTGACTGGATCAGGTGTATTTTACTGGGGCCCTGGCCGCTGACTTGACCGCTGTCAGAGTTTCAGCCCCTTCTGGTAGTACTTTTAGTTTTTTTGCCAAATTTTCTCGGGTGTCCAATCCCTCAGATTTGGTCCCCAATATAGTTTCACCCCCATCAGGGTTGGGCCCCAATGGATTGTATTGGTTCAGTGATTGGCTATTTGGGATCAGCCATCAATTCATGGTTGAGCTAGAGCCCCCTGTCAACATGAATTTTTCAGGCATTGCACCTGATGGTGTATCAGGGATCACGCCTGATGATTTTCTCATGTCACCAAATCAATTTTGGTTGGGGACCGTTCACCCCCCCCAACTGGGCCTTTTGGATTTGGAGCCTGACTTCTTCTTCACTCGAATACCCCAAGTGGATTCAGTAAGTTTCTCCATGTCAGTAGAACCTTTTTATAGCTTTGCTCTGTTGTTTTGAGATGCTGATTTTTGTCAATCAAATCTGAGTCAGTTTTGGATTCTACCAATACTTCATCTTGGTTTTTTGTTTTTTTCCACAAAAATTTTCTCACCCTGCAAGGCCCCAATCCCCTCTACTGGTTGAGGTTCAGTGGGGAATATTCCCAACACCGCTGTTCTCAGTGTCAGACCTCGCTCCCAGAAGGTTTCTCTTGTCATCTGGTTGTCAGCAGTCACCAATCCTAGGGAGTCAACCCCACTATCCGCGCTAGTTTTAAGGGCCCCATGACCCATCAACTCATTTGTGCGTTTCATCATCATTCATGTCACCAGATTGGTACTTGATGTACACGTGTTGTATTGCCCTTCCCCATTTCTAGTCATGTGGGGGCTTGGGCCAGCGGGAAGTTCATTAGGTGGTACATCCATCATAGTGTCCTTCATATTATTATTGTTAATTAATATTGACGCAGGCAAGTCGTCCATTTCTATGTGCTGCGCACAGATGGGCGGATTGACTTCCCTATACTTGGGTGGTTAGCCATTGTTCACTGCTCTATAATTGCAGTGCGCACTGGCAGTTAGTTGCTCTCTCAATTCTTGTTCAGTTCACTTTTTGATTTAAAAAGTGATGTATGTGAGAGAGGAAAAACTAACTAACCAGTTATGTTATTCATTGGGCCACAGGACCATACCACAAAAATTAAATTTATACATAGGATATTTTTAAAACTAGCTAAAAATGTAAAAAATGAGTTTATCTTTAATCAGATTTTTATTGCAAAATATATATAATTAGCATGTAGCATTGGCTTTACCCAAGGTTTTTAATTCTATCTTTGGTTATGTAGACTGAACTCCAGGTGAAATATGACATCACCAAATTTTATGCTCTTGTGTTGGCCCAAATCCCTATACTCCCATATATGTATTCTGCTACCCCCACCCCACAGATACTCCTACATCCTTGCTTTCTGGCTTGTGCTTCTGTTTTATATAAGCTAATAGTAAGTTTGTTGTATCTCCTGAATCATATTCCTCCTCAACCATAGTGATGTAGAAGTTTCTGCTATCTCCCTGGTTAGTACTTGATTTTAGTTTTGTTTATTACATTTTGTTTATTCTTGATATCAATAATTTTTGATATTTATATTGCTATTTTCATTCTGAGTATTTTAGTATTAACCATCCACTGGTCAGCTTGCCTAAAATAAAATTGTTATATAGACAGCAGATACCCAATTTACCCAGTGTTGCTCAAGTTAGTAATTTATTGAATTCATTTCACACCTTACAAAGTATGAGGCTCAGAGGTCAAATTTAATTAGGCTACATAAAACCAATAAATGCTTTCTAGTAATTATTTTTAGCCTTATATTTGTTGGTAGCCCATTTTACTCAGAGTTTCTTGTAGGTTTATAATTTGCAGGATGTTACTAATTATTTCATATTTAGTTTTATATTGGTATTATTGGTAGATTGCAATTAATAATTGTAAACCAAATATAAATCTATTATTAACCCTTTTTACCAATGTTGTTTGTAGGTTAATAATTTACCAGATGCCAATAATTAATTCAATTAACTTTTTATTAGTATTAGTAGATAGCCATCAATAATTGGAAATCAAACTTGAATTTATTATTAATTTTAGCCTTATATTTGTCTATAGCCCATTTTACCCAGCGTTGATTACAGGATTATAATGTACCAGACAATATTTAATCAATTATATTTGTTTTTATATATTAGTATATGGCTTTTAATAAGTTTTGGGCAGAAATCAAATTTAGTGATCCAATCAAACTACTAACCACTTGCCCAATTCTAAATTAAACTTATAGAATCAACCTAAAACCACCAAATACTTGGTAAACTACTAAAACTATCAAATAAATCAAATATCTGACTGTTCAACTATATTAAATTCTAGTTACCTTTTTTATATATATATAATTCTTATTTTATTACATACAAAGGGTGGTTAACCTACAAACTTTTCTCTTATGAAGCTCACTTTTAATTGAAAAGGGACCAGTACAAGGCTAGAGAGAACATCCACCTGCTTATGAGATACTGCACTTATAGAGCAGTAACCCATGGCCAACCACTTAGTATAAGTAGGTCCTTCCGCCAATCTGTGCTAAGCACAAAGAAAAGGATGGCTTGCTTACGCTGATTATGCAATTAATCAAGAATTATGCCAAGATGGACACACAGTCTGGATGAATTCCCACTGATAAAGGCTACTGCTTGATTGATAATAACTGCTCAACTAATAACTGTTCAACCAATAACAAATTGGCAACAACATGCCTGATGAAAGAACGGCTAAATTAAAGCAAAAACCAGAGATAAATGCAGTAAATGCAACCAACTCCATAGGATGAGTTTCCGCTGCAAACTATACAATTGACAACACCCTTGGGGCATGAAAAGCAATACTGAGAAAAGCAGAGTTAAGGATATTCTCCACCAATCCTCAATCAGGGGAGGGTTTGGGACCCTGCAGGGTTTTTTTGAAATCCTGTCAAAGTATTGGTTGGATCAGAGGTCAAAACCAAATCAATCAGCAAAAGCCAAGGACCAGACCACCAGGGCAACACCAAAAAGTTTTTGACTGGGATGGAGAAAATCTCTGATGACACTCAACTCAATCGCTCAAAAAATGTTGGGTACCATTCTAACAATGACCATTTGGGGGAGGACGATTCCTGACCATAATTGAACTGGAAATCTGAGCAAACAATTGAGGACAAATCCTGGCAAATCCCAGTCAACAGTGGGGGCAAAATTAGCCCAAAATTGATCATCAAGCCAGAGCAAACCATTAGAAAAATCCCCGATGGGGATGGATGAGTATTGGGAACTGAATCCAAAGGATCAGACGCCTGGGAAAGTTCATCCAAAAAATTAAAAGTGCGTCTGTAAGGGGCCAAAACCCTAACAGTGGTCAAGTCAGTGACAAGGGCCCCTGGTAAAGTACACCCTCCTCTAGAAGGATATGTTAGCACACCTCAGCATGTCCTCCCACAAAATTAAGCAATGAGAGACCCTGCAGTTTCTAAACTCAACATCGACGCAGTGGATCTCAAAAAACATTACACTTGCCATTGCGGCCATCTGGTGGGATCATAAATTTTCCACTAAGACTGCCAGATGCTGGCTCAACACCCAGATATTGCTCAACATGACGATGTTCTTTAAATTGTTGCATATTAAAACTGAGGACACCGTGGAGTAGATGAAACTTCCCCTCAAGCATAAGATAATCAAAGCTGCAGTATGGGAAGACTTAAAGCCAGCGGATGAATAGGCATAGATGGCGGCTTGAATTTGCCTCCTTTATGCAATGGAGTACAATAAGGCCAGCATACCAGCAAAATTCACCCAGGCTGTCAGGAGCTTGGGTCTCAACCCAACGAAATTAATTATGCTAAATGTTTCCCAAACTTTTCAACTGCCCTTGAATGGGCTTGACACACCATTGCAGTTGATACCACACTGGAACGGCACAATACCACGTTCTCCCCAGAGGAGGCACTGACATGGATTGTGGCTGTTTTTAAGGCTACCAAAGCCTTACACTGGTCATACACCCATATCCCGCCGGTCACTGCATCTGATTTGATGAAGGTGGTCTGAATAAAGGAGAAGGCGGTGTAGTGGGGGTCCTTCCAGGATTGGTCGCTGGAAAAGGCCTCAACTGGTCTGCCAACAGGTTACACCATTGGAAATGAAATACTGGTTCTGAATGGGGCCAGTATGGTTTAAGTTCAAGAGTAGGCGGATCTGAGATTGACAAAACTGATCCACAAAACTCTCAGGGGCCAGCTATTCCCTATCATGAAATGAAAACTATGGTGAGACATTGCCACACTGGCCAAAACTGCATATTGGGATGCCGCGGGGTTCACCCCTGTGTCAGCTCAACTGTGGATGTAACATAAAAACCACAAGTTGCAATAGTGATGAAAGGGTTAAGACCCCAGATCTGGGCCAGGAATGGCTCAAAGCGGGAATCCAAATTGAAACCATCTGGAAATGGAAATAATCCTTCTCAGAACCATCAGTATCAGCTCCATATGCCTCCAAAGGATTATCCTCATAAGAAGCCTTCCAATGGTATGAAACAGGAGTTTCAGCCACCATGGCACAAATTTTTACAGATGGTGTATGGAACAGTGTAATGGTAAGGAACTGGTGCCAGCATAGTTTAATTATGCTGGAGACCCTCTAAAATTACCTGCACCCAATGTGCGGTCTGGAATCCGCCCTCCAATGTTACTGAATGGGATTTTTGCCAATGAATGTCATCAAGTGGCAAAACCTAGAGATTGGAGCACAAATGGCCAAAAGCATCAACTGACAAGGAATTAGCATATGCCAGATCGAGGCATTCCTCAATCAGATATAGCCTCAATGAATTGATAAGCTGGATAATGAAGGGAAAGACCCCCACCAAGGTGCCCAAACTAAACCCAAATACAACTTTTACAGTGCAATAACAGCTCAAACCAATAGAAACTGTTGAATATTTGCCCTCCCAGCTGAAAATATAAGAATGTTTTAGGTCAAATTCAGCTGAAGAGGGGAAATGTCAGCCATTTCCATTTTCTGATGTTCTTAAGAGCTCATTTAATAAAATTTAAAAAGGATGAAATCTAGAATATCGGCCAAAAGACTCTAGCCAATTCTTAGTGAAACACATTAAATCAGGGTAACACCGGAGCAAAACCTGTATGGGCACTAGCTGTAAAATTGGCCAGTTGGATTACTCTGACCTCACCATGGACTTTGGGGAATTCATTGGAAGGCACTCCCCCAACCCCAACAAAGTCTTCCAATGCACCTGCGCGGGGAACCCCCATTTATAGGCTTGGTGGGGGTCCCCCAAGGTGCATGAAATTTCTCAGATGGGGATTGGCTCATTTTCATAAAAATGTTACCTCATGGGTACGTTTTGGCCAATCAGAATTCCTCTTCTTTTGTTCCACTGCCCTGAAGCAAGTTCCTGAGTTATGATATGCTATTCCTTCATATTTCCTAATTTGGACTAGGTTAAGCTATTCCAAACATATCCCTAAATTCCCCTCAACCCTCAAATTACATTAAATACTAGATAGTTGGATGTTGAGGGTCATTGTTATTCACCTTTATTGTGCTGATAATATAAATTAGAAATACCCTTTATATTAGTGCTTTTTATTTAAATTTTTATAAATCTTTGTGGAATCCAGAAGGCATCAAGCACCAGCGAGCAAGAATTGGCTAGATTCCCACAAGATGGTGCTCACTACAGGGTTCCCTATATAACCAGAATCATTAATCTTGAGGAGCAACTCGCCAGCGCCTTATCCTGTCTTAAGGAGCTTGAGCAGCGCCCTTACAATTTCCCCCTTAAGGAAAAATTCACTCCTGGAGAAGGAAACATCAATACTTTCCTGTATGTTTATGAAGCTGCCATTTATAGCACCACTGATATGCAAAAAGTTCAGTACATCCTTCCCTGTTTAAGCCTCCTAGCACAATAGTTGATAGTTCATTACCTGAACCCTTCACTCACTTGGGCTGAAGTGAAGGAGGCTCTTGTGGCTGAATTCAGATCCAAGCAGAGTCTACTCAGGGAAAAACAGGCCTATATGCGCCTTAGCATGTATAAGGGTGAACCGCTCCTTGCCTTTGCTGAACAATTTTACCTTGCTGCACAAAGGTTAACAGCCTCTAACATGCTCACCCTTGATGAAGCTATTGCCGCCCTGTTAACTGGATTAGCTTCTTAGCCCTCTCTAGCCAGGCACATTATCTCAGTGAAACGCCATTTCTAAAATATCCGTGATCTAAAGGTGGCATTAATCTATGTTGCCAATTTCCATTCATGTGCAACAACCAAGGAAGATTAGGTGATCCCTCCAGCTCTCATTATTGAGGAGCTACTGCTAGTTGATCAGTTGGGAGTAAGTCCTTCTGTGCCTATTCTCCCTACAAAGCCTGCTCCCTCTGTGTGACCTAAAAAGGTTATCACTCCTTTGTATGAATCAAAGCCTAGTTGTAACGGATGTATTAATCCGTTTGTTGCATTTTGATTTGGGTCAGATTTTCCAAATCCAAATTGATCCGTTTAAAAAGATTTTTGGTGTTTGTTGGGTCCGGGCGCTGGGTTGTGCCTTGCCTGCATTATTGATTAGGCTCTTGCAAGCCTAATTAATGGTTTGGGTGAGGCCCTGGAAGGGCGACCTTTAAGGTTGAGCCCGCGCAATTCTGAACTTCATTCAGAATTCTCTCTTTCTCTGGTGGCCTCAGGGCCACCCTTACCTTATCTTACCTGATGATCCACGCACAACAAGTTTTTGTCATGTCAACAAAAACTTGGGTTTTTGGTGTTTGATCTCCCTCAAATATCCTGTCTTTTCCTTGGTGTGTTCGCAGCATCAGATTATGGGGATCCTGTTCATCAGCAACTTTTTATTTGATAATAAATAAAATAAGGTTAATTCCGGGGTTTGCAACCTCACTTACCTATTTCATCTTTTTCTTGCTCTGAATTTCCCTAATTCTGATGTTTACTACCTTGAGAGTCCAGCTCACGCTGGACAGTCAGCGTGAATTGTGTCAAACCTAAGGTAAGATGGCGATTGGAAACTGGGACATTTCTGACCATTACATTATTCTGAACTGCATGTTCTGCCAGCACACCACCAGATCCCCAGTTTGGCTGACCTCAGTGGTTACATCAGGTCCCAGTTGTCAAGTAACCAGCATTGGAGGGAGCCAGTGACTGATGGTCAACCCTGGACCTGAAGCAATTGTTGGCGCGAAATTCTGGTGGGGTCTTTCCCCCACCAGGGATTTAGTTGGCACTGAGGGAACCTGGCCCAGCAGGGCTCTCTCACCTATGGACAGTCCATTTGGTAATGGGACAGCCATCCAGCCGTGCTGGACTGCGCGCCCCTTCCGCGCTTCAGTTGGAGAGAGCGCCTCCTGGTCAGGATAGGAAGATTGTCACCAACTGGGGCGTGGGAGGGGGCGCACCACAGCCAAGCGCTGGGCGTGCTTCCTTGTGCCAGGTGGGCTGATTCCAGCAGCCCAGTCATAATTTGCTCTCACCTTTATCTTTTTCCCACGAGGGGCCCAGAATTTCTTTGGGCTAATTTTCCCAGGGCTCGAGGTAACTCGCCCCAGGAAGCCCTCATGGTGGCGGCCTCCTGCTGTGGGGCCCCTCTTTGGGGAGGGGCCCTTCTTTAGCAGGGGGTGATGTAATAGATAATATTAATCTGTTCATTGCGTTTCAATTTGGGTTCAGATTTTCCAAATCTGGATCGATCCATTTAAAAAAAAATTTTGGTGTTTGTCAGGTCTGGGCGCTGGGTTGTGCCTCACCTGAACTATTTATTAGGCTCTTGCGAGCCTAATTAATGGTTTGGGTGAGGCCCTGGAAGGAGTGACCTTTAAGGTTGATCCCATGCAATTCTGAACTTTGTTCAGAATTCTCTCTTTCTCTGGTGGCCTTGGGGCCGCCCTTACCTTATCTTACCTGATGATCTGTGCACAACAAGTTTTTGTCATGTCAACAAAAACTTGGGTTTTCAGGGTTTGATCTCCATTAAATATCCTGTCTTTTCCTTGGTGTGTTCATGGCATCAGATTATTGGGATCCTGTTTGTCAGCAACTTTTTATTTGATAATAAATAAAATAAGGTCAATTCCAGGGTTTGCAACCTCGCTTACCTATTTCATCTTTTTCTCACTCCAAATTTCCCTAATTCCAAGGTTTACTACCTCGAGAGTCCAGCTCATGCTGGACATTCAGCGTGAATTGTGTCAAACCTAAAGTAAGATGGCAATCGGAAACTGGGACATTTCTGACTGTTACACTAGTAAGGTAGCAACCATCCATCCACACATTCTCACTAAAGCTGCTGTGCCTACCACTCCAACTAAGCTGGTAAAGGCAAGCCCCAAGGCTATTCAATCACCTGTGGCCATCTCTCCTACCTCCATCGCGGCCTTTCCAGTTGTTGAGAATACCCTTGGGGACGAATCTGAGGGGGTTATGATGATTTTGGCTACTATATATTGGGAGCCCCACAGAGGTAGAGATTCCTGATCATTTTGAACGCTGGAGGAGTAGATGAGACCACCATCCCTGAGGAAATGTACCTCAGTCAAATCCTAGGGTGTCCAAAAGTGATTGACACTTCCAGCAATGGTGACCTTTTATTAGTTGGCTTGATTTGACCTCTTCAGCGCATTCATCCCTTACGATCCATCATGAATAACTACCCTGAGACTGCTAAAAAGCTCACCTCGACCTTAAGGCTCAAGGAGGTCTTAGCTTTGTCGCCTAACTTTGGAGGGACCCTCACTAAGGTTGAAGTAGTCATTCAAAAGGTCCAAATATTGGCCATCTTGGACACTGGCTCCCCAGTTAATGTGATCTCCACTAAGCTTATCAAGAAGATAAAGCTAGCGCCTGACTTGGAGTACACGCAAGAATTTTGAACCGCTGGCCCAAACAATACCCGTGCTATTGGGGCATATTCCTCCCTTCCCATTCGAGTTGGAAAGCTTACTTTATCAGCCCCTGCTGTGGCTTTGGATAACAACGCATACAATATGCTCATTGGCACTCAGTTTATTATTGAGTATGAGGGAATAATCAACCTGAAGCAAGGTTACCTCTCATTACTCAACTATGAAGTCCCGTTTGTCTAATCTAATAAAGAGTCCAGTAAGCATAAATACTCTTGCCTGGTTGAATACCCCCTCTCAGCAATACCTTTGTCTTATACCACTTCTGGGCGCAACATGAAGAAAATTCCTGAATCAGTGGATGCTAGGGAAGGTGTCCCTTTTTATGCTGCAGATGAGGTTGTGATTAAACCTGGTGAATAACGAGTTGTTGACAAAAAGTCACGCTTTAAATCCCACGCCACTGTTTGTTGCACCTCATTAGTATTGAGGGCGTTAGTCCCTTGGAGCCTCAGGTATTGTCTGGCTTTCTTGACCCAGCCTACCAGAGGCCCATTACGTTGCTGTTGGGGAACCTCACTTCCAATAATATAGTTATAAGAAACTTCAGGATATTGGCAGACGTTTGTTAGTACCTGTGGAGGACATTGAACAAATTCACTCCATTGGTTCCATGATGGATATGGGCCTGCCAACGGATAACCTGGTGTGTACCTTGCCTAACGTCCATATCTCGGACGAGCTGACCCCAGATGAGCTGGAAAAAGCTCATACTTTCCTTGATGACTATAGTGACATATTCTACAAATCAGATAACGATTATGGCCACATGAAGGGCTGGTGCCACTCCATTGATGTAGGTGATGCCCATCCCATTCAGTCAAAACCTTACCACAAATCAAAAGTGAAAGAACAAAAAATGAGGTTAGAGCTTCAGCAGTTACTAGATGTGGGGTTGCTAGTTCCTTCACAAAGCCCCTGGTCTTCTCCTCTCATGCTAATAAAAAGAAAAAACGGAGGTCAATGGATAGTCATGGATTACTGCAAGTTAAATAACCTCATGAAAAAGGATAGCTATCCTCTCCCTCATATTGATGATTCCTTGGCCCAACTCTCTGGCTCTAAGTTCTTTTCTGTCATGGACCTAGCTAGCGGATATTGGCAAATGGATCTCTCCCCTAAGGACCAGTAGAAATGTGCTCTCATTTGTAGTGAGGGTCTCAACTTCAACCAACCCAATTACCTCAAGGGTTGTGCAACGCACCTGCCACCTTCCAGCGTGCAATGGACCATATCATGCAGGACTTGAAATTAAGTTGCGTCATTGTCTGCCTCGATGACATCACTTTATTTTCAAAAACTTTCAACGAGAATATTGATCACCTAAAGGAGGTGTTTCAATGACTAAGTAAGTCCAATATCAAGTTAAAGCCCTCCAAATGTACATTCTTTCAAAAGAAACTGAATTTTCTTGGTCATTCCATTTATCAAAAAGGAATTCACCAATCCAAGGTAAAGTTGAAGCCATCTCAAAAATGCCGCCCCCTAAAAATTTATGGGATATTCAGGTCTTTCTAGGGATGATGGGATATTACCATCAGTTCATCCCTAAGTTTGCCCGCTCAGTGAACCTCTTGTCCGCCTACTGACCAAAAACAATACTTTTCAGTGAGGTGCAGAACAGAAGGCTGCTTTTGAGATGCTGAAGCAACTGCTGTAATGACGCTCTATCCTACGACACCCAGATTATAATAAACCCTTCATCTTATTCACTGATGCTTTGGACTATGCCGTTGGGGCCATCCTAGCCCAATTGGATGAAAACGATGTAGATCATCCTGTATCCTACTCTAGTAAGATGTTGTCAAAGGCTGAACGTAACTACAGTTTAATGACGAAGGAGTGCCTTGTTATTCTTTTATCTGTAAAGCACTACCTCACTTTACTATACTGAACTACCTTCACTGTGGTTACTGACCACGAATACCTAAAATGGTTACAGAACATGAAGGATCCTACTGGCCGGTTAGCTCGCTGGGCTCTAAAGCTCCAGCCTTATGACCTGAAGATTGAACACTGTGCTGGAACCCATTATATAATTGGTGATGGGTTGACTCGGCTGCCAGTCCTTCACTTAAATAAAAGTGATGCGGAGAGGCTACATGATCTCATAATGACCCACAATGACTGGGAAGATGAGGATGAGCCTGTACAGAAGCTGTTAGCCCGACTTTCTATAACACTAAAGTAGAGAACGGGAAGTTGCATAAGCAGGTGGGGACAAAATGGCTGCCTTACCTTTGGCCTAAGAACTTGTACCTTCTATCCTAGAAGCACTCCGCTCTAGGTCAAGGAGGGGCCAAGTAAACTTATGAGTGAATTAAGGATTGGTTTTATTGGGATGGATGATGGAAGCGATTGTTGATGTCTTGGAGGCCTGCCTTACTTGCAAGAAGCAGTCCGGCTTCAAGACTAGATATCAGTATCAACCAACCACCCTTAACAACATTTCCACACCATTAGTCTTGATGTAGTAGGTCCTCTCCCTCAGTATACTAGTTGCAACATATTTATCCTGGTAGCCGTTGACCATTTCACTAAGTGGGTGGAGGCCATATCTCTTTCTGCTCAAACGGCCAAGGCCACAGCCAACTTTTTAAATCAGAATATTTTCTCTCAACATGGCTTCCCTCAAGTATTACTCTGCAATAATGGGAAAAACTTCACCTCCACAATAGTAAAAATCCTGGCCACCTCCATGGGGGCTCAACACCTTTTCTCAGCCCCATACAATCCATCTACCAACAGTACTGTGGAGAGAGCAAATGGAACCTTTGTATCCATCTTACAAAAAATGGCCTCTTCTGATCCACTTCACTGAGATCATTTCTTACCCAGTGCCCTTATGTCTTACCAGATCAGTTATCATCAGAAATTAAAAATTTCCCCCTTCCATGTCTTGTATGGGTGGGAACCTGGAATACCTGCTATTTTAGTTAAAGATGTATTCTCCTCTAGAGTTGAGGAAGCTGATAAAGTCATGCACATATTAGCTCAGCGCATCATCCAACTCCAAGTTGAGGCTATGACTAATATAGCCAAAACGGTGACTAAAGAGGGGAAGGCTGCAAATGAGCTCTGAACCCCCCTGCCTACATTCCAAGTGTCTGATATGGTCTTATACTACCATAACTGCATCACCCCTAGAAGCGGTAAGCTTGGATCAATATGGGAGGGCCCCTTCACCATCACTTACAAAAAAGGAAATGAGTACTCTATTAAATTTTTATCTACCTATATTACCATCAATCACATACTTTGCCGTTTCCTCCGACCTTATACTCCCTCCAACATTCTTGAGGGGGTTGATGTCAGACATTTTACCCCCCAGCTGAAAAATAAGAATGTTTTAGGTCAAATTCAGCTGAAGAGGGGAAATGTTGGCCATTTGCAATTTCCAATGTTATTAAAAGAGCTCGCTTAATAATATTAAAAAGGATAAAATCAAGAATATCAGCCAAAAAAAACTCTGGATAATTCTTGGTGGAACCCCATTAATTGGGGTAACACCGGAGCAAAACCTGTATAGGCACTAGCTGTAAAATTGGCTGGTCAGATTACTCCAACCTCACCACAGAACTTGGGGAAATCATTGTAAGGCACTCCCCCAACCCCAACAAAGTCTTCCAATGCACCTGCGCGGGGAACCCCCATTTATAGGCTTGGTGGGGTCCCCCAAGGTGCAAGAAATTTCTCAGATGGGGATTGGCTCATCTTCATAAAAATGTTACCTCATGGGTACGTTTTGGCCAATCAGAATTTTTCTTCTTTTGTTCCGCTGCCCTGAAGCAAGTTCCCAAGTTATGATATGGTATTCCTTCATATTTTTAATTTGGACTAGGTTAAGCTATTCCAAACATATCCCTAAATTCCCCTCAACCCTCGAAATACATTAAATACTAAGTAGTCAGATGTTGAGGGTCATAGTTTTTCACCTTTATCACACTGATATAAAAATCTAAATAATTCGATTTTTAGTAGCGCTTTTTATTTAATTTTTATAAATCTTAGTGGAATCCAGCAGGCATCAAGTATCAGCGAGCAAGAATTGGCTGGATTCCCACAAAAACACATGGAATGGGGTGGGGAGTCATAATGAATACATCTTTTCAACTGATCAGTAGCAGCTTCACGGACCATTAGGCGCCCAAATCATATCTAAAGGACGCAATTCAAATCCACTTGCAGCTGGTGGAAGAGGAGGTGTGGTACAACCTGTTAATGTCAATTTATCAGGAGCTCAAAGGGGTGCTGACAGGGGGACTTTGACCACCACTGGGTACTCGAATGGGGCTACATTGACATAGCAATCCCAGGTGAATTCAATCAAAAAAATCTCCTTAAGAAAGGCATAAAATATAAGGGAGTTTACTTATGAATGGAACCAAATAGGTATATGAACCAAACTGTACAATGAGTGACATTCCAAAATCTCCCAACCAATCAAGAGAGGGTATGGGTGCATGAAGCAATCAAGACCGGACTATTGTATTATGGAGAGGTACAAGAATTTTTGGCAAACAGATGTGGTGACTATATTGCAAAGTTCCTTTGCCCTCAAACTGTCAAAGCGCTCTATGAACTGGTGCCATGGTTGAAACCAAACAATATTGCCCTACCCCATTTAATCTGCCTGCCCAGACTAAGCAGAGTCATATACATTGAGCAAGAGGATGCAAAACAAGTGTGCCAGTTCTGCTACTAGACAAGCCACACAATGGCCAAATGCCACCATCACAAAGGGAAGACCCCTCATGAGTATGAATATGACCCCATTGGCGGGGTCACAAAAGTCAGGACAAAAACCTTCCTTCAACCAAAGGCTGAAGAATGGATTCTACTTAACCTAATGGAGGTCGCGGATATGAAGAGCCAACAACAGGAGGTGGAATTTGCCAATAGGGAAGTTTGGGAGCGAGAAGCGGCCAAAAAGCCCAAAGTGGATGATGAGCCCTTCATGAACTCAAATCCCTAAGCCTACAAAATGGAATAAGGAACGAGCCCTGAACTAATTGCGCCATTCCTATTTCAGGCAGAATGTAAGATCTTGGAAGAAGAACAATGGCAGAAGGTGAACCCAAAAAATACCCCAAAAAAGGGATGGCCAGTGCAAGAAGCTAATACATCTGGTCAAAGCCCAATAAATTGAAAGTAAACAAGAAGTTAACTCAGAAATCATTGGCAAATAAACCAAAGGAGATTACCAAACAACCAACTGAATTGATAAAATCAGAAAAATTGATTAGTTGAAACCCAACAAATAAAGCTAGTTCCAACAAAAAAAAACCTAACGAAATGGTGGGAAACCAATCAACAGTTGAGGGAAAATCTGCTGCACCACCTGTAGGGACCAAGGCACCCCCAGAACTGGTAATAAAACCATCTCCATTTTCCATCAATAGGGCGATGGAGATGGAGACTGATTTCTCAGTGCACAAAATGCCTGGAAATATTATCCTAGTCAGACCAACTGACCCTAAAAGCTGAATAATACAGCCCGCCCAGCCTTGGCAACACCATCCACCAGTAACTAAACTTAAGTCCACGAATCCATGCACAACCCAGAATATAAACCAAACCTCATACCTGTGGGTCAGGCAGCTGGAAGTGAAGATCGTGACTACAGATGCTTGGGGGATGGCGAGCATACAAATGAGAAGGCGGAAAACTCATTGCTTTAAAACAAATAATAATATCAACCTAATTTTATTATTGGAAACACAAGCAGGTAATCAAAAGGAGATGGTGCTAAGCTCAAACCATGACATGACAAACCACCCATGGTCCCACCAGATAGGCTGTCAAGCCCTCTGGATGGATCACGAGGCAATCGTTGCACTGAACAAGACAAAAAAACTGGTATTCATGGAGGAAACTCACGCCGGAAAGATCTTTATAGCAACCACTAAAAATAGGGAAACTGCAAGAGCCTTCATGTAGTGGCAATCTACACCCCACCAAAGCACCACAAAAACCAATTTTTTTGGAATCATTTATTGATAGTACCAACTGATACAACAGTTATAGCAGGAGACCTGAACCGTTGGACAAATGTGAGTCAGGATACATTCCTGACAAGTGAAGTACCAACCATAAGGCCAATGAGATGCTAGAATACCTAGTCAAATTGGGTAATGTGCCTCATGATCAACAAGGAGGATGAGGATCCAGCCAACTTAACATGGTGGTCATATGACTCCTATGGATCTCCACAGACCAGTTCACTCCTGAATTATACTGGTGTCATATGATCTCAAGATGCTGACGTCCAACAATGAGGTCAGTATAAATGCTGAGAGCAACCACATGATCATCCGCATGGATATTGATCTGGATGAAACCCTGAGGAACTGATAATGGCAGTTATCACCAGCCATGCTGGGGGAAGGGGAATGGCTCCAGACAGTTGAAGATGGACTGGATTGACTGGTTACATATCTGGATCATCAACTGGAGATAGATCCTCTAAAAAGATGGGTCCAGATCAAAGAGAAGATTAAGCTTGATAGCATGAAGTTCAAAAAAGTGGCTACCTACAAGTAAACTGCCACTGTGAAGCAGCTGAAAAATGCACTGGAGAGCTTAAAACTTTTTTGGCAGGACAGAAAAGAATGGTTGAGCAAGTACCAAACAACTCATGAATGGTATTGGGCCTTAGTGGTGAAACAGGATTTAGAGCTACAAATCAATGCTACCTATTAATATCAGAACTTAGTGGGGATGATGACCAAGGAGGGCCTGGCGCACACCAAGAGAAATCTTAACCAAGTCTAGGATATGCGTGGTAGAGACAGCGGAAGGGGAAGTAAAAATGGATCTGGGAACAATCAAGCATAAAATCAAATGATTTTATGGCAAGCTATTCCACCAATGAGAGATGAGCAATATGGCAACAGAGGCCCTGATCAACCTGGCCAAGCCAGCACTCAGGGCCTGTATGCTGGAAGATGTTGCTAGCTTGTCCACTGACATCTCAATCAATGAAGTCAAATGAGCACTAAAAGAATCGCCAAAGATGAAAGCACCAGGTCTAAATAACATGTGCACAGAAGTCTACAATGCTTTACGTGACCACACTGTGCTGGAGCTCAGATCACTATTCAACTACTGCCTGCGAAATGGACAATAGATCCCAGGAGGCCAGGAGACCTGAATTGTACTCTTGTAGAAAAAGGGACTCCAACACCAACTCTGGAACTGGCGCTCAGTTGCTTTATAAAATGCTGACTATAAGCTGCTCATGCACATCCTATTGAATTGGCTAATGGCAATGGCACGATGTATGTTTTATAAGGCCCAAAATGGGTTTATCAAGGGCCAAAGTATCTGGGACAGTATTGGTACAGTACAAAATGCATTGCAGGACATGCGAGGATCTGAACAAAGCTATCTCATGTTCCTCAACATGGAGAAGGCCTACAATTGGGTAGTGTGGTCCTTCCTACATGCGGCGCTAAAGGCAGTTGGTATTCCCAAATCTTTTAGATCATGGATATCAACACTGTACTTGGGCCTGATCACCAAAGTGATTATTACCGATGGCTTAAGCAACATTATTTTAGTCAGGCAGGGTCTCCAACAAGGCGATCCCATATCACCAATTCTGTTTAACTTTGCAGAAGATGTTCTACTGGATGCGATGGACACAAAACTCCAGGGATTAGTCCTCCCTAACCAGATGCCACTGAAAATGCTGGCCTTTGCCAATGACACAGTAGTAGGTATTGGTTCACTTACCAAACTTCGGGCGCTGAGGAGCTCTTAGACCTATACCAGTTAGCATTGAACGCAAAGATCAACTGGAAAAAACCTCAGTAATGAGAATAGGCGCCCCAAACTTCAGCGCACCAACTAACACAACGCCAATCCAGAACTCTCAGATGATCCAATACCTTGGGATACTCTTTAATGACAAAGGTCCAGCGGTACTGGAAACTGAACATAAAGTGCTATTGAGTCTGTTATCTTGAATGGCGTTCTGGAAATCAGCATGACTATGCCTCAAGGAGAAAGTGTTGGCTATCAACATATTCATATTCTCTAAGCTATGGTATGCCACCCACGTACTGCCAATGAGCCTGAACCTAGAGAAGAAGACGAAGACAATGCTCCACACATTCCTATGGTTCAAAGCAAAAGCATCACTGATAGCCCTAGAGACCCTGTCCAAACCTAAGAGTGAAGGGTCATGGGACTTCTGGATTTCAAATCTCATGCTCAGCGGATCTGGGCTAAATCATTCCTTAGGTTAACATAAACGCATATGCGCTGCCTGACACTAGCATGGAATGTGAACTGCGCTAGAGTCCAGGGCCTTCAGGAACTGATCTCCCCATGCTCATTGCACTAATGGATGGCGGACCACCTGCAAATGCCTTCCCAAAAAGGCACCCCATACTACTGGTAACTGTGCAATTGTGCAGTGCGCCTGAGCGGATGGTTGTTTAAACTATTGGATCATAATGCTGACCAAATACACAGGGATGGCAAAGCCTGTAATTCCGCAATGATTTCCACAACAAACTGAGAGGAATGCAATTAAATCGCCCACAAATACACTGCCAAGGCAATTAAAATTTGCTACAACTTGACCCCAATCAAATATGGGGATCCAATCCCAAAAACCAGATGCAACCCACATGCTCAACCATGAATTCAGAACGACTGGGCAGCTGAAGGACATGACACCAACTGCCAAATGGAGGAGTTAATTTCAGGCCTCAACTCCTGACTGGTAATGGCAAAATCAACGGTTGGTCACCTGGTGGATCCTTCACCTCATGTTTAATTCTAGTAAGCATAGTGGCCCAGACTACCCACACAAGGAATTCCCCATATGCGCCGAGGTGGAAGCAGATATTGGCCACCAATATTACAAATGCGCTGTGTTCAAAATGTACTGGTCCATGATGTGATACATCCTCTCAGGTGAACAATCACTGACAGAAATGCATCTATCACAGGACCTGTTTTTCTTAAACCCTGACTCCAGCCCCAATCCAACTACAAGCCTTCATCTACTATTATTGTGTATGGGTGATACACTTGGCTTTTGTTGCCAAGAGTCGTGACAAAGAGCGTCCCATCACAAAAATTTGCTACCTAAGACCATTTTAATTTTCTGATCAGCTCTTCCAGATCTCGAATTTCTTGTGCTTAATCCCTGGGTGCTATAAAGCCATGCGTTTGGCTTTCCCCACCAGATCACTCATTTCATATGACAAAGCAATAAATTGACTCAAGATTAAATTCCCTGTAATCCTGCTAATTCTAGAACCATGGCTATTGATGGAAATTGCCAACCAGCAATGGTTGGAGGTGCTAGGAAGCTAGCAGCCCAATTTCCTGGTCCTTTAACCTTGGCCAAATTGCCTGTATTCTGCCCTCCCCTCTTACTTTTCCGTTTAATTTAATTTTCAAATAAAATATGAAGTTTATAAAAAAGGGTGGTTGCCTAGCAGGGTATATCCTGCTTCCACCCTAGTGCAGGTTTTTTTGATACAAGTTCAAAACCTTTACTGGCTTAAAAATTCTTGGTGTGGTTTATTTGTCCCAAGGCCACCTACCTCTAATACTTTTTCTTTTTTTCTTATTTCTTACATACAAACATTTTACTTCTATTATAAAAAACTAAGGTATCCAGCTTTAAGGTGCACATTGATCACTTTTCATCTACCTATGCTCAAAAATTTAAAGCTCTACATGCCATAGTTATTGTAGGCATTGTATACATATAAACACTTGATTTATTATTAAAAACTAATGATATTTTTGTTTATTTGATGAGGTAGGAGGAGCTATTGATAAGTAGGAAATAATTAAACTTATCAACTTGTCTAGATAGCTACTAAATTGCATAGCAAAACCATTTTTTGATCTATTAGATCAACTAAAAACCACTCAGCCAAAACAGATTAAACATATCAAACTAACAATCATAAGCCACTTGATCAAAACTATCTCAATCCATCAAATCAGCTAAAACCCACCAACCACTTGACTAAAACCAATTGAATCCATAAAATCAGCTGACTAATAACTAACTAGCATCTAGATACCCATGCTTTGCTACAGTGTTTATAGTTTATCAGATGATTAAAATCATTATTTTAGAATTTAGATAACCACCAGCCACTTACTCAAACCTATTGACTTATCAATTTAAACAACTTTCTTAACCACTCAGCCAAAACCAATTGCCCTATTGAATCAAATAAAAAACTGCTAACCAATCATTCATAATTAAATTCAACTGAAACAATTAAATCAATCAAATAATAGTGGTATTACCAGTTGCTGCTCAGGTTTAATAAAAAAACGTTTCAAAGTGATTAAATTTTATTTTATATCATGTTAATAGCCCATTTTACCAGCATTGGTTTTGGGTATAATTTAATAGACAATTTTATAGTTTTTTATATACTGTAGGTGGCTATCGATAAGTTTATGTGTAGTCAAACCTATCAAATCAGCTAAAAACTACTAACATTCGCCCAAAACAAATTGAATTTATTGAATCAACCTAAAATCAACAACCTCTTAACAAAACCATTTAAACTTTCAAATCAACCAAATATCAAACTTCTCAGCCATAACTTTATACCAATTTTCTAATAAAAACATTTAAAATTTTCACTTATTACATATAAAACTTTTATTTTATTATGAAAAATTAAAAATCTGGCTTCAAGGTGCACACGGACCCCCTCCTGTCCACCTAACTTCAAATTTTCAAAAGCTCTACATGCTGTAGTTTTGGCTGGTCAATGTGCAAATACACACACATACACACTTGCTTTTATTATTACAAACTTTTTTAACACACTATCACGTCTGTCTGTCTGTCTGTAATCAAATCTTTAGTAATTGAGGCGGGTCAACCTTGGGACAAATATACCACACTGAGTTTTTTAGCCTGTGCTAGTTTTGAACCCTTTAAATCAAAACCTGACCCAGAGTGGAGCAGGAACCACCCTACTATGCTACCACTCCTCTCTATAATCAAATCTTACAAGCTCTATTTCAGACACTTATTGTCAGTAAAAAATTCTGAAACTTTACACAGACGATGGTTTTAAATGACAATACAATAATGCATCAAAGTATAATTTTCATGTTCAAAATAAAAAGTAATATATGTATCAAGTGAAAATCCTATATATTTTTGATGGTAGTCAGTATATAGTTACAGCTGAGCAGTTTAATATTCAGTTGATTCAAAAGTTTCAAGTTTACCTTCCAGGCTAGCTAAAGCTTTTTAAATTTGGCATATTTATGTATCTCCAATGACAATACAATATTCCATTAAAAATTATAAAAAGTGTGATTCATATATACAAGGTGTGGCAGAAAAGTAATGAGACTGATTTTTTACTTACCAAAGTTTTTATTTTTTTCAAACATCAATCTTATCCCCTTCAAAGTAGTTCCCTTGGGCAGCCACACACCGATGGAGACGTTGTTCCCACTGTTGGTAGCAGCGCTGGAAGTCTTCAACCAGTATGGTCTGTAGCATGTCTGTTACACTCTTTTGGATGTTTTCTAAAGTCCCTAAATGCCGTCCTTTGAGGACATTTTTCAGTTTAGGAAATAGGAAAAAGTCACAGGGACTGAGGTCAGGTGAATAGGGGGGCTGGGGAACCACAGGAATGCCTTTTGAGGTCAAAAATTCTGTGACGGAGAGGGCAGTGTGACATGGGGCGTTGTCATGATGGAGCATCCATTTGTCTGCAATGTCCGGTCTCATGCGAATGACCCTTTTTCTGAGCCTTTCAAGGACGTCTTTATAAAAAACTTGGTTGACAGTTTGTCCTGGAGGAACAAATTCTTTGTGGACGATTCCCCTTCTGTCAAAAAACAAATCAGCATTGATTTGATCTTCAATTTGCTCATTCAAGCTTTCTTTGGTTGAGGAGAACTTGCAGTGTGCCACTCCTCACTTTGCCTCTTGGTCTCAGTATCATATTGAAAAATCCATGATTCATCACCTGTGATTACATGACTAAAGAAACCTTGCTCATTGGCGATTCTGTCAAGAAGATCAAGACACTTGTTTTTTCAATTGTCCTTCTGCTCAATTGTGAGGTTTGTTGGCACCATTTTGGCACAGACCTTCGCATGTGCAAATGTTCAGTCAAAATTTGATGAACGGTAAATCTGTACAAATTTAATTCTTCACTCAACATTCTTAATGTTAATTGATGTTCTGATCTCACAAGAGTGTTCACACGTTCAATGTTTTCATTGGTTTTAGAAGTTGAAGGCCTCCCTGAGCGGTGTTCATCTTCAACGTGTTCTCTGCCTTCCAAAAATGATTTAT
This sequence comes from Massospora cicadina, assembly GCA_022478985.1. NCBI lineage: Eukaryota > Fungi > Entomophthoromycota > Entomophthoromycetes > Entomophthorales > Entomophthoraceae > Massospora > Massospora cicadina. The sequence goes on along the minus strand of JAKSZP010010933.1, from coordinate 15,163 downwards.
GCCAGCGAAAAACTTGAGCTCAGGATAAAGAATGTTCCCCATATGCTTGTTTTAACTTTTCAAACGTCACACTTGCCGATTCTCCAAGCTTAACACAAAATTTAATGGCACAACGCTGCTCCAAATTACGCTGTTCCATTTTGCATGATGCACAACCAAAACACAACTTCACTAATAGCAGTCACAACAATCACATAGTTAATGGAAGGAGTTGAAACTCGCACTGAGAGATGGGAGGGGCTGATACACATGCTCTGTCAAGGACAACAGTGCAGCATTGCCAGATCGCTTGCAGTGTTCCCAGTCTCATTACTTTTCTGCCACACCTCATATGTTATAGAAGATTATTAATTAATTTATTTAACTTATAATGGGGTATGTGTTCAAAATTTGTATCATTAATTTAGCACACTTCCTGATATAACCTTTTTTTTTTAGTACTAGATGGTCCACTTCCTGATATAACCTATTGATGAAATTTTGCATAGTTACTAAGGTCATATGACAATATAATATTCCATCACTATTTTTGCAAATATCCCCATGTAGAGGGTATATTAAGGGTGAAAATTAAGGGTTTGGAAAAAATATTGAAAAATCTGTAAAATGTTTATGTGGGGGTTTTTGGGGTCATAGATGACAAATCTGATAGCCGTTTTACAAATGTCCTCAAAAAGGGGTGTAAATTAAGGGTGCGGGGGTGAAAATTGAAAATCTGCAAAACAGCTGTGGGGTTTTTTGGGGTCACATATGAATCTATCACAGATGAATCTATATATATAAATATATATATATATGCATTAAACATGCATATGCATCTTTCAATGAACCAGCATCACTAAATGTGTCATTGCTTAAATAATGCCTGGAATTGAGTCCTTGACATCTAGTTGACCTGGAAGTTAATTATTTTTATAGCAGTGATTTTGATCCCTTTTCTGAATTGATCATCACAAAGGAAGTATATCTACATATGTCTTTTTAATTTAGGTGATATATATCTAATATATAATCAATTTTAGTTAATTGTTTTTGATTCTGCTGCTTACAAAAATGAAGAAAGAAACAGCAACTCAAAGAAAAAAGTGGTTAGAGAAAGCATGGCAGAAATATCTGGACAAAAAAGAATGAAAATAATGAAGCAAATTGTGCAAGATTAGCTTTACATACCCAATAAGAAGTGCAGCAAAGAGCTGCCAAAACACCAAAACAGTGTGCAGCTCAATTGGCACTTTTAAGTAAACGCAAAGCACAATACTGTGCAGCAGTGTCATGCAAAGAGTGTGTTATTTGTTTAAAATATAGATATAAACAGCGTCAGGTTTTAAATGCCAACTATACAGAATTTGAGAAGTCAATCAATAAATTTTGTGATACTATTTGTAAAATCTGTGCTAAAAAATGCTATCTAAACTAAGTTGCAACATTCCAATTAGCAGAAATAAAGCCATCATATCTTCCAAATGAATTATTACAAAAAAATTACTACTTTGTTATCACTGTAAAAGTCATGTATCAAGCCACAAAACCACAGCACTACCAAAGGCTTATTGGAACAATTTTCAAATGGGACCAATTCCATACTGTAAAAAGAAACTTTCACAATTAGAACAACAATTACTGTCACAAATAATATTCATTTGTCAAAATCATCAAACTTGATGGTTCATATAGACAGTATGGCTTCAAAGGATAAGCAATCCTATTTGCTCAAGACATATTTGAAGTCAGCAATAAATTAACACATATGCTACCTAGATTGGTGAAAATTTGGGTATTGTAGTTGTTGTGGAATGTCTTGAAAACTTAAACAAGATGTGAGAAATCTCAATATCTTGCTAAAAAAGATTTGATATGATACATTTGTTGCTTGATAACAATCTGCTATATCATGATCTCACAATTGATCACAATATTCAACTCAATGAGTGAACATTGATAAGAATTACAGAAAAAAATACAAAAAGAAACCACACTGAAATATACGATGAGCCATAGCAAACAAGTTTTTACATTTTAACCAATAATGTTTCAATAATTTTGAGAGCATCATGGTATCAATGTAATATAGCAATTTTCACATTACCATATGAAGGAGTTCATTGCTGTGCAATGGTGTTGGAAAACATTGTTAGAGATACTGTAATCTCACTGAGAACATGGACTAACAACAACTTAGATAGGAATATGATTGAGAGCGATAATATGTGTACAACAATTAAAAATTTCACAGAAAAACAAGAGAATGCATATCCTATAGAAGGCAGCTATTTATTGACTCATAACTTTGATGTTGTCAAGCATAATTTCATCATGTATGAAAAATCATTCTCCATAGAATTATTATGAAGAACCAATTCTATTTGGAAGCCTACACAATTTAAAAATTGATGAAAAGCCAGACTTATGGTTTGTAGGCTTTGTCACAGCTATTTGAAACTTATAATGGCAGGATTCAGATAGAAGGTGCATATTTTTATGGAGTTATGAATTATGACAACAAATTATATTTACAGACTTGCACTCTTGTGGACCAAAAGGATCAAGAGCTGTATTAAGAGGTAGAGCATGCATTATTGAGTGCAATACATGGGAAGAACTTACACACATATGCAAGATAGCAAAAGTGTTGGGATTTTTGCCCATATTCCCAGCTGACTAGATTACCAGGGGTTGCTAGGGAATAATTCCCTAATGTGAAGTGAATTGGATATCAGTTGACCCTGATTTTGGAGTAACTTTGTTTGGGGAATTTTTGGTTATTTGCCTGAGTCAGATTCATCAGGGATCAATTGAATAAATGCTTAAGATCTCGTCGGGCAGAGTTGCTGATGAAATAGGGGCATATGATAGTTGATTAACTATCAAGTTTACTGATTGGGATTGTTCAGGTTTCATCACTGACCAATTGGGAATTTAAGGATTAAGTTGTGTGGCGAGTGATGCCACCTGCAACTTGAAAATTGATCAGTTGGTTCACAACCTGCCTTAATGGGTAACAAGTCCCATTACCTAAGCAGGTTACTTGCCAAATATGGTTGGTTCACTTGGATCAAGAGGAAAGCGTTAGGGACACGTTTTCTGACTCTTTCCATTTTAGGTCTCAAGGATGCTTAATGACAGAATCCTAGCCAGGATGTGGAAACCATCGTTGCTGAGACAAGGATGGGCAATTCAACGGCAATGGCTGCCATTTCATAGAGGAGGTGCCAACTGAGGGATGAGTGCTGATTTCCCACTATAAATTCCCTAAAGAATTCACTAATAAATAATCAACAATTACTAGATCAATTGCCAGACTACTTTTACCAGAGTATTATAGTTGTATACTTTATCTGAATTTATTTCAAGTTCTATTCTTTCTCAAGGAAATTATTACTGTGTGCTCTAATTGGAAACTCTTTAGGATAAAGAGTAAGGATCTGAGTGGGGATCCAGAGAAGAAGCTGAATTGAATTGGGGATTGCTGCTGAATGTGTGTCACAGAGAAACCATAAACAGGGATCTGAGTTTAGATCAAGTTAGGTTGTACCAGGGAATGAATCCCTATTCAGGACATCATAAGTATTTTGAGAGGAAATATTGGCTGAGCGCTGTACCAATTCTTGGTACTTCAACTTAACTATGGATAATAGTTGCCATGCTATTATCAACAATTATATTTTACTATCAAACAACGTGGAGAATTGCACAACAACCCAAACTTGTGCAGCTAATATATTTATAAGGGTTTTTAACAGAGAACAATCAGAAAACCTATAAATTTTTAACAATTGGTGCTCAGTTACAGGGGTGTAGTTGAGTAGAAGATATTAGAATGAGATGTCATATAAAAGACGAGAATAAGAAAACTATGGATGGAGTTGGCAACCGTTAATCAGAATGTTCTGAACTCAGCGGATCATAAAGAATTTGCATCCTTGGAGGAGAGAGTCGCCAAGATGGAGGAAGGGGTCAATAATGTCACAAGTTTTAGAAATGAGTTACTTGGAAAAGTAACGTCATTGAAGAAGAAAGAAGGGGGCTTAGTTCAAGAAGTCTTATTTCTAAAATGGAGCGTGAAGCAGATTGTGTTTATTTAAGAGCATTCAGTGCAGATATTGAGCAACTGATTAAACAGGTCGAGGAGTTTAAGACTCACAAATGCAAATGTGAGCCATATGTGGTGACTGACACCAAAGAAAGAACTCCCCATATGCTAATTGGAAAGATGACTACCCCAAGAAACATGCCACCCACTTTTACCACTATTTTGGAGATGACGCCCAAAATTACTCCCCAAGTGAGCCAAGTAGCTGAACCAAGAGAGATGGCTAGAGAAACCTTGGAGGAATTCAAAGCGACACCAAAATTGCTGACTTTCCATCAGGATAACGCCCCAGCATTTTTCTGATTGTTTGATATGACAATGTATGGATATGGCAATCATCAAAAGGCATTGACAGTGATGAATTGCCTAGATACTGATTGTCAAAACCTAGTGTTGCCCCATCTAGAGGGGGACAGCTGGTCATACGCAGAGGCCAAAGCAGCCATTATGAAGGAATTTGGAAGCCCAACACACATGTCAAAGCGCAAACAAGAGTTTATGGGCATTCAATTCCATAAAGATGAATCCTTAGCAAGCTTCACCGATTGTTTCTACCAGGAATTGCAAATCCTGGTTGGAGCGAAAATGCTGGATGATTTTGATGCCCAAATTGCAATATAAATGCCCTTTGGCCCTACCACAATTTGCATCAAATGATGTCTTCCATGTTCATGACGGAAATTATCACCTCTCAGATGGTAGACAATTTGAAAATCTTGGGAGCTACCTTTGATGCCCCAAATAGAAGTTTCAAATTAAACCCAGTATGAAATTCAAATCCCACAAAGGGGAATGAGGGTGCTAAGGAGATGAATAATTGAACCATGTCAGGGAATAAGTCCAAAGCCTTTAAATGGATTAATAAGAAGGAGAAAGTCTGTTACCAGTGCGGAGGAAAGGACATTTCGCTGTACATTGCAAGAAACCCAAGGATCAAATCAACGTGGTCCAAGTGAAAGAGTCTGCAACTGCAAAGGAGTAAGGAAAAGGGCCCACAGCCTAGATGGGGTACAGTCTAGAGCTGCAGAGAAGCCTGTTCTTCCTGATATTATGCACAATGAAATTGACATCAGTGATCTGTTTGTAGATGAAGATGTACAGGATCAGCTGTATCAAGTAGTCAATTTGGATGTGAACGTGGTAACAAGATCTTGGGCAAAGGGGATTGACCCTGAAATAATCAAAGAAGTTGTCCAGCTGTACGCCCAACAACTAGCAGACAAGATTCATGCCGCAGATAATCCTGAAGAATTGACAAAGTTTGATTAGATGAGGCAAACCTGTCAATCTCCCTCAGCGTGCAATCAAGGAATTGTTTCCTGATTTATTGGCGCAAATCATTCACACCCTTGATTTGGCTAATAATGCCACTATACACTCAGTAAATACTATCTTACAATACTCTGAGTGTACATATATAGATATACTAGTGAATTGAGTATGGGTGAGGGCGATTGTTGACAGTGGAGCGCCCATTAATATTGTCTTGACCAAGTTGGTGAAAAGGATGAAGATCTCGCCTGACTTGAACACAAGAAAGAGTACAGGACAGCTGGGCCAAATACCACCATCTCATGTGGAGCGTACAGCGCTCTACCACTTTTATTCAGATCCTTGGTGGTGTCTGCTCCAGCAATAGTTTTGGACAACCAAAACTATGACATTCTGATTGGGATGGATTCAAATAAAAAGTACGGAGTTAAATGTAACTTTGAGGATAATGCATTGACCATATTGGGTCAGACGTTACCATCGGTCTACCAGAAGGATGGGGAAGCTCCACTGAGTAGGAGAAATAACTTTATCAACTTAATATACAACTATGGCATTGTCCCAATTTGATACCAACTAGTTGGCTTGAAGTGATGAGAAATGCCAATAGAAAACCTAGAAAATTGGGGAATTCCATTGAGGATCAAGAATGTGAGAACCATACTGCCAGGATTACAAATAATAGTTGACATGAGGATTGACATTAGAGATACCAAAGCTGCTGTATGGGGAGGTCAGAAGCCCCTGGAAGAAGTCCAGAGTAGAGCCTTGGGTGGCTCCTGGAATAATAATGCTGGGCCATGGAGAAATTCAAGTTCTCCTGGCAAATTTAAGTGAAGACTGATGAGGATTGAGAAGAATCAAATCGTCATGTTTGTTCACCTAATGCTAACAGCCAAATTGATGAAATTCCATAAATTTTGGGACTCTTGATTAAATGAGATTACCAGCCAGGGTAACCAAGAGTATCAATCTATTGGTTGATCAAGAGCAACTCACTGATCTGACATAAGGACAGCAAGAGGAGGTGCTCAAATTGTTTGAAAATATCAGGAAGTATTTGCCCAGGATGACCATAATTTGGGATGCGTGAAAGATGTGATCCACAAGGTTGATACTGGGGAAAATTTACCAATCAGGATGAGACTAATTCGATGGTTGAAGATGGCTGAAGTGGTAGTGGAGGAAGAAATTAGCAAACTAGTGAAACATGGGCTTCTAGTTCTGTCGTCAAGTCCCTGGGTGAGTCCAATTCTTATCAAGAAGGAGAAGGATGGCTCTAATTGGGTGGTGATCGATTATTGGAAGCTGAACAAGATTATGAAGAAGGATTTGTATCCACTACCAAGAATTGATGATGCACTAGATTGATTGGGAGAAGAAAAGTATTTCTCCATGATGGATCTAATATTGGGATATTGGCAAATCAATTTGCCAAGAGAAGACCAAGAAAAATGCGCAATTATCACCACGCAGGGGCTATATCAACTGATGAGGATGCCTCAGGGTCTGTGCAATATGCCTTCGACGTTCCAGAGGGCCATGGATGCTATACTAAATGAAGTTGAAGTTGTCATGCATCCTGGTGTACTTGGACGATATCAATGTGTTCAGTAGGACGTTTACTGACCATTTGCACCACTTGGAGGAAGTGTTCAAGAGACTATCTGCAGCCAACCTGAAGATTAAGCCGAGGAAGTGTCACTTCTTCAAGAAAGAGTTGGAATATCTGGGATTTGTGATCAACTCTAGTGGACTGCAGCTACAATCCCAGAAGATCAAAGCCATATAGTGAATGGCTGTGCTGAAGAGTGTCTGAGATATCCAAGTGTTCCTTATAATGTTTGATACTATAGAAGATTTATTGGGATTTTGCCAGAATTGCCTGAGCCCTTATTCCATCTGTTGAAGGATCCATAGAAAGGAATTTGTTTGGAATGAAGAAGCACAGAAATCCTTCAATGAGTTACACAAGTACTTAATAGATTCTCTGATTTTGAAATATCCAAATTTTGATCAAGAATTTATTATACAAACTGATGCTTCATTGATGGCGATTGGCGCCATATTAAGCCAAGTAGATGAACTTGGGGACGAACATCTGGTGGCATATGTGATCTGGACACTCTCAGCCGCTGAGAGGAACTACACTGTAACTGAGTGTGAATGCCTTGCAGTCATTTACGCCTGTAAACAGTTTTGGATGTACATCCATGGAACGCACTTCAAAGTGGTGATGGACCACTCCCCATTGCGTTGGCTCCATAATTTGAGAGAACCAGAAGGACAACTGGCCCAATGGGCATTGAAGCTACAGTCTTACAATTATGAGATTGTCCACCAAGTGGGGGCTTCTCATCAGAATGTGGATGGCTTATTGCGGTTAACAATGGTCCAGATGGTATACCAGCAGGCGGATGAGCTATTCCAGAGAATGGTTGATGGAGAAATTCGGAACAAGCCCTAAGAAATCCAAAGGTGTGCTTTGAAAAGTGATGGAAAACACCAAGACCATGGATGGACAAGTTTTCAAGATGATCAATGGGAAGCGGTTACTATTCCCAAAGCTGTCAGAAAGAGCAGCTATCATTCAAGCCGCTCATAAGGTTGTCAGGCACAGAGGCCTGAGAAAAATGACTGACCATATTTGCCAGTACTACTACTGGGAGTCAATCAACTATGATGTAGTGGACTATCTGGCTTGTTGTGTGGAGACCAGTTGCACAAGACAAAATAAGAATATGACTGGATACTGAATGATTCGCCCTGGATTTGCTTGGCATATGGTGTCCATCAATGTGATGGGACCACTGATGATGAGCACAGGGGGAGTCAAGTACATAATTGCTGTGATTGATCATCTGACAAGATGAGTCAAGACAAAGGCCCTGGCAAAAGTAGACGCTACCAGTAATGGGAAGTTCATCCTAGATCAAGTAGTATACTGATATGGATGCCTGCATGTCTTGCTGAGTGACAATGGGATAAATTTCATTTCTCATGTGATCCCACTATTAAATGAAATAATGAGGATCTGAGTAGTCATGTCCATACCCTACCAGCTGGAGACAAATGGACTAGTAGAATGAGTTAATGGGACGCTGGCCATGATGCTGAGGAAGCTGGTCACAGGAAGAACTTATGTGTGGGGAATGTACCTGAGTTTGGTGACGTTTGCCTACAATATCAGTCATCATACAGCGATGGGAAAAATGCCATTTGAGTTGCTATATGGGAGGAAGGCCGTGTTGCTGCCAATTTTATATTTGGTGGTGGAACCAACATTGGGGATGAGTGCTGAGCAGTACCTGAACTGATTGATGAATATCCTGATTGAAATGCAATTGCAATCATTCAATACAACTTTGAAGAAAAGGATACAAGCAAAAATGATGGACGATAAGAACTGACCATCCTTATCAAAATACCAAATAGGCAAAAGAGTTGCTTATTGTGGTATGCATGGTTTCAGGAGAAGAAACAAATTGGATGTGTTGTGGTCAGGTCCATTTGAGATTATTGCCAAGATGGTGATGGACGCCTACTCCATCAAGAACCTCTTGGATGGAAGGATAGTAAATCAAGTCCATGCTAAGTATTTAATGCAATGTATCAATGAAAAAAAATAAAAAAGAGTCCCTAAGGACCGCTGAATCATTAAGTTGGTTATGTCCTAGTGATTTTTTTAAGTCCAAAAAGGGCCTCTGAACCAAACTAGATGGTTAAGTCTTAAAAAAGTAAGACCTCTGAACCATAGAAAACTGTTAGGTCTAAGTATACCTAGAATCCAGTTTGGTGGAATAAAATAATAAAAGAAGATGGACTACTGAAGTGAAAAAAGGTCAAGTCCCATGGAAAAGTATGAAAAATTAAAAGATTTAAAAATGTGGAAAAAAAGATTATTTAAAAACGCATAAAAAACCTATAATTTTATATTTTTTATTGGTTATCCTCAATTTGGGGATGATTCCGCCTATGTCACCTCTTGGGGAGAGGGAGGATGGTTTGCAGTAGGAGTAAATAACCCATAAAAATCTATGTGAGACCAGATGATAGTGAGGGCTAGACTTACATGAAACCAAGTTCATTGAGCGGATGTAAATCCCTGCAAGAAAGTGACTAGGGGAAGAGAAATTGAAATGTCAGAAGATGCAAAATGTGATACCCCAGTGTGGGGACGGAAGCAACATTATAAGAAGAGGCATTTGGTGAATAGCCCCAAGTAATCCTGATATGGCACTGGAGCTGGAAGATTGGTCTTGATTGCTTGCCAATAGGCTTCATCAAGAACACTGAGCATATGGGCCAGCAACGAGCAAGGGATACTAGACAGGGGTTGCTGAATCATGCCTCCTATCAAAGCTATCAGTGGAAGATACAAATGGGACGTGCCATAAATGAGATAGTCATGCAAGGAGTGAATGGCATCCTTTGAGTGACAACTACAAGATTCTCGGAAGTTGAAGCAGAAAGAGTGATGGAATCCAGGAGAGGCTGGAAGCTTAATGGCCCAACTTTGAAGAACTTGGCTGGCAAAGCAAAGAGCATAGGCTGCAATATCCTGATCTAGAATGTTTTTGAGATTGGAAGAATTCAGAGCTATGGACAAAGCCTTGGTGACTTGGGCCCTTAATTCTGCATAGGGAGTTCGAAATGTACACTGTTGCCAATGGTTAGTTCAGTGGCCAAGACAGTTGGCTTGTAATATTGACCAAGTCAGAAGAGGAACTCTGGAAGCAAGTCCAATCTGGTGAGGAACAAACAATCAAGAGTGGCGGGCATTGCTTCAGGAGGTTTTTCAATGATATTAGGAGTATCTGCAAAAGGAGCCAAATCCAAGAGAGTTTTAAAATATAACTCAGGAATTAACAACAGAGCAAGGATTAAAACAAGTCATTTGAGACAATTGCTAACCTGGTTTCAGCATGTTGGTTACCATTTCCAGTAATTCCATAGAAGGGCTGGCTACTAGTACTTGGCTAGGAGTATGAGTCCTGGAAGGACCATAGAAAAGGTTTCAGCGTACAGATTGACTCATCCGCTGGAAGAGCCAAAGGTTTTGATCAGACAAGCTATTGAGTAGCTGTTGGTACCAAAACTCAGAATTTGTCATATGAGCTGGATGAGAGGGAGGATGTCAGACTTATATGATAATTGACATTATGCACTCTGAAATCAATTAAGCTCCAATTTTGGAGAAATTAATCTCAAAATTAATGGGATAAGCTCTCCAGAGAAGAATTAAGAATGATATGAGCTAAGAGGTTATTAAGAGAAAATAACAAGGGCGAACATAAATGAGCATTCTTAAGTGTGCCGCCAAATGAACATTGATGGCAAGAGTCTCCCTTCAAGGACAAGGAGAAAATCAGGAAATTGAGGATGCTGGACCAAGAATCCTGAACATGAAAGTGGGTCATATGCCCTGACAGGGGGAAAACCAGATCCTGGGATCAATATCGTCATGAGTAAATTGATCAGCCTGGCATGACAGAAGGTTATGAGGACCACACCCTGAGTAGGCGGTAGTGAGGAGGAAGAGAAAGAGAGCTGCATGCCAAATGTTGTCCCAAGCAAAGTTGAGTACTGATGATTGTACTCTGCTTGGACAAATGAAGTATTTATCCAATTGTCCAAAGTGGTGTTCTCCTGACCCAATCCTTTTCTCGCTGGAAATATAGGCAAGAAAGGGGATGTGTTGGGTTTTTTGCCCATATTCCCAGGCAACTAGATTACCAGGGGTTGCTAGGGGATAATTCCCTAATGTGAAGTGAATTAGATATTGGTTGACCTTGATTTTGGGGTAAATATGTTTGGGGGATTTTAGGTTATTTGCCTGGGTCAGATTCGTCAGGGATCAATTGAATGAATGCTTAAGATATTGTCAGGCAGAGTTGCCAACAAGATAGGGTCATCTGATAGTTGATTAACTATCAGGTGTGCTGATTGGGATTGGTTGGGTTTCATCACCAACCAATTGGGAATTTAAGGATTAAGTTGTGTGGCGAGTGATGCTGCCTGCAACTAGCAAATCAATCAGTTGGTTTGCGACCTGCCTTAATGGGTAACAAGTCCCATAACCTAAGCAGCTCACTTGCCAAATATGGTCGATTCACTTGTATCAAGAGGAAAGCGTTAGGGACACGTTTTCTGACTCTTTCCATTTTAGGTCTCAAGGATGTCCAATTACAGAATCCTAGCCAGGATGGGAAAGACCATTGCTTCTGAGACAAGGATTCGTAATTCAATGGTAACAGCTGCTGTTTTGATTGAGGAGGTGCTAACTTAGTGTTGGGCGCCGAATTCCCCACTATAAATCCCCTAAAGAATTCACTAATAAAGAATCATCAATTACCAGATCAATTACCAGACCACTTTTACCAGAGTATTATATTAGTATACTTTAGCAGAATTTATTTCAAGATTTTTTCTCTCAAGAAAATTAATACTGTGTGCTCTAATTGGTAGACTCTTTAGTATAAAGAGTAAGGATCTGAGTGTGGGATTTAGAGAAGAAGCTGAATTGTATCGGGAATTGCTGATGACTGTGTGTCACAGAGAAACCGTAAATAAGGATCTGAGTGTAGATCAAGTTAGGTGGTACCAGGGAATGAACCCTATTCAGGACATCATAAGTATTTTGAGAGGAAATACTGGCTGAGCGTTGGACCAATTTTTAGTACTTCAATCTAACTAAGGATAATAGTCACCATGATACTATCAACAATTATATTTCACTATTAAACAACGTGGAGAATTTCACAACAACCCAAACCTGTGCAGTTAATATATTTATAGGGGTTACCAACCTAAATAATCAGAAAACCTATAAATATTAACAAACAGGAGCTTGAAATATTCAGTACACCATCATTTATATTTCTGTTCATATCAAAAACAATGTTACAGAAGATTTGCATACTCAAGAAGAAGTGAAAATCCAACAATAAACTAAGTTAACACAACTGATAAAAACACTATCTGAAAATATATAAATTCAAACAACACTAATGTCTCTAATTGACTATGTACAACCAGATGTTGAAGATGAACTCAAAGTTAATTAAGATGTCAATGAAATTTTAAGGGATGACTCATGACAACATTTTTTATGTAGAGAATTTATTGAAAGCAGAAGAATTAGAATGGTTCTTTCTTTTTCCATATGGCATAAATGGATTAAGCAGTCTCAGCAGATTATAAATCATATCACTATAATACTTCAAAAGCAAAGCTTTAGGCAGCAATTTACAGTTCCTTTAAAATGATTATCACTTCTATGCACTATCCATGTTTGAATATTATTGTATCAAGTCAATGATAGCAGCTTGTGGACAAAAAAAATTGAAGGACAAGAAGGCATGGTTGATGATGTTCATCTATATATAGAAATTTTAGAGGATCATAAGCTTTCTGGCAAATGGCTTTAAATGAACTCATAACCCAAATTAGATGCCTTGGTCTGCCAACATACTTCTTTACCTTCAGCTATAATGATTTACATAAGTTAGATTTGAAAAGAGCTCCTTTGATAGCTGATGGTAGATTAAACAAACTTACAAGTTTTCTGGATGTACATACAACCCAATGACTTATCAAACAATATCCAGTAATTATGAGTAGATATTTCATGATATAAGTCAAAGCACTAATGATGTTCATCCAGAATGATGACCAAATGTTTGGTGGAAAACATAAAGATACTGGTGGCACATCAAGTTCCAGAACCGTGGAAGTCCACATCCTTACTTGGTAGTATGGATTGAAAATCATCCATTGTTTGAGACACCTAAAGGAAACTTTATACTTGATGAAGTTTGTAAGTTTAAAATGCCATCAAATGCTGATGAACTCTATGACATCATAAAAAGATGCCAATTACATCATCACACACCTACATGTCAAAAAACAACATTGATACAACCTGTCAATTTAGCTTTTTGTGTTAGACATGCATAGAAACTCACATCATTGCTCACTTGATAGATGAGTTCATTTTACAACAGTGGAATTATATGCCTTCTAAAGCATTGACAGGAAGATTTTTGGGTTAACAACTACAAGTGAACGCTTCTCAACCTATGGCAAGCCAATATGGATATTCAACCATGTGGATCATATGAGTCAGCATATTACATTGCTAATTATATATCAAAAATGGAACCTATAGAGCTAAATGCAATTATAGCGTGAGCAATCCAGCATATTCGTTATAAAAAACTAACATATCCTGCAGGCTATTCAAAATTTGCATGCATATGATAAACAAATTCCAGGTTTCAGCATGTGATTGCGCTTTCAGATTGTGTCACCTCAACTTTTGGGAAATCTTGAAACAATACATTTTGATTAACACTTGTAAGCCTGAACAAAGATAAAAAGTTTTAAAATATGATGAGTCTGAACATGCAACTGGATACTGTGCCAACATCTTTGAGCATTATAAAAAATGTCCACATGAGCATCAAATTTATGACCCCAAAAACATGAACTTGATGGTGATATGGCTTCCTAGGCTGTTAGCTGAGGTGTTATATTGGGAGTTTTTTAGTTTCTGATAATCCCTTTGTTTGGTTCAATTGCAAATAAATATGCATGGCGTCTTCCCTTTTTGTGTTGGGCACTCTTAGTGCTAAAAAATAAAATGACCTTGTGGAATTTGCAATGACATTACAGCCGCATTATTCTAAAAGACTGTAAAACAATAGGGATAGTATAGACCAGGACGCTTACAACAATATATCACTTCAGAAAAGGAAGCAATTGATAACTCTGATTGACAATAGCAAAATGTCATTTAGAAATGCACCTGCAGTCATAACAGTTCCATACTTTATGGCTACATCTGATCCAGAACACTTCTACTACAGTCTTCTTCTTCAATATATGCCTTACTGTTCTGAACAAGAACTTTTTAAAGGATTTAACTCTACCAGAGAAGCTTTATTAACTTGAGAAGAAACTTTGAAAACAACTAGTGATCATTGTAAACTTTTTATCAATGAGATCAACAACTTGAGAATGCTTTCAACCAAATTCATATCTTTGATATTCTTGATGCAGAATTAAAAAATGTAAGAAAAATTGAAGAAGTTATAGAGCAACAGATGGATGATGTGAAATTCTAACAGACATGTCAGGCTATGAATGTTGGTCAATGGGAAAGCTTCCAGAACATCACTCAAAGTATTCAAATCAACTGAAAGGAAGTTCACATCATTAATGACTCTTTATAACAGTCAAACTGGAACTAAAACTTTTTTATATTTAATCTGTCAATAATCAAGTTAAACGATGCTATGGCAAACAGGCTGTGAAAGTTGGCGCCCTCACTAGCATTGCAGCACAATTAGTGGGTGATTTAACATTACATTTTTTTCTAAAGATACCTGTTCAAAAGAATGTTTAAAATGTTTGTTATATGCCAAAGCTTAGTGGAGATTATCTCAGGTTGATGCGTCAGAAGTGGAAAATATTTAGTTCTTCTTCAGAGATGAGATCTCAATGGTACAATATGAAATGCTTTGCATGATTAACTCACACCAGAAATAACTTAAAAGCAACATGAAGCCTTTTGGAGGTTCCAATATCTTAGTATTTGGCAATTTGATGCATCTACCACCAGTAAGAGGAAAACAAGTATTCCAACAGCCAGAACGTTATCTTTTAGCTATGCACTTTTGGCAACTGTTAATACTAGTTGAATTAAAGGAGAACATGAGACAAAAGTAATACAACATTCATTGGCATTCTAAATGCGCTTAGAGTTGGAGAACTTACATCCAACCACATAGCTTTGTT